>NW_026847549.1:5789213-5804966 GCF_025583915.1 Anolis sagrei ordinatus | reverse complement strand
GCCAGCCGCACTTCTGAAGCTGGAGGGATAGAGAGAAGGGACTCTCCGGAAGATCTTAGGGTCCTGGTGGACTGATAGGCTGAGATACGTTCGGATAGATAAGTTGGGCCAGAACCGTTTAGGGCTTTAAAGGCCAACGCCAGCAGCTTGAATTGAGCCCGGTAGCATATCGGCAGCCAGTGGAGCTGGTTCAGCAAGGGAGTTGTATGCTCCCTGCGATCAGCTCCTGTTAAAAACATGGCTGCCGCCCGTTGGACTAACTGGAGCTTCCGGACTGTCTTCAAAGGCAACCCCACGTAGAGAGCGTTGCAGTAAGCAAGGCGGGATGTAACCAGAGCGTGGACTACCGTGGCTAAGTCAGACTTCCCAAGGTACGGTCGCAGTTGGCGCACAAGTTTTAACTGTGCAAATGCTCCCCTGGTCACCGCCGAAACCTGGGGTTCCAGGCTCAGCGATGAGTCCAGGATCACACCCAAACTGCGAACCTGCGTCTTCAGGGGGAGTGCGACCCCATCCAACACAGGCTGTAATCCATAATCTCTTCATTACATTGATACTTGCTGTTCATTTAGAGCTCTCACTGACTTATTACGACTTAATATTACAAAAGTGGCTGAAGTAGCTTTTGCATCAGGGGTCCTCAAACTTTTTAAACAGGGCCAGGTCACAGTCCCTCAAATTGTTGGAGGGCTATAATTTGAAAATAAAAAAACCATGAATGAATTCCTATGCACACATATCTTATTTGCAGTGCAAAAAAAAAAAAACATTTAAAAACAATACAGTAATTAAAATGAAGAACAATTTTAACAAATATAAATGTATAATAATAATAATAATAATAATAATAATAATAATAATAATAATTTATTTATACCCTGCCACCATCTTCCCAAAGGAACTCAGGGCGGCTTATATGATGCCAAGCCCAACAATACAACTATGCAAATTTATTTATTTACTATATATATACTGCCCCTCTCAGCCCAGAGGTGACTCGGAGCGGTTCACAAATTGGCAACAATTCGATGCCTCAACAATTATAACAAGTAAAAACAATCAAGAAATTCTGTTAAAAACAATAGCATATGATAAAAAAATATAAAAACCGTACAAAGCCTTAAAACATTATCGTGAGTGTCTCCATGTCAAATTGTTATTCCATTGCGTTATCAAGTAGTTCCATAATTCCATTTAGCTATGCCGTATTTGGGAAGGCCTGCTCAAAAAGCCAGGTTTTC
The DNA here is from genome assembly GCF_025583915.1 of Anolis sagrei ordinatus. Classification (NCBI taxonomy): domain Eukaryota; kingdom Metazoa; phylum Chordata; class Lepidosauria; order Squamata; family Anolidae; genus Anolis; species Anolis sagrei. Next base: position 5,803,725 of record NW_026847549.1, on the reverse strand, counting down.
ACCTTTTTTTGAAAAGTCAGGAGGGAGGGAGCCGATCTTATATCTCTAGGCAGGGCATTCCACAGTCGAGGGGCCACCGCTGAGAAGGCCCTGTCTCTCGTCCCCGCCAGACGCATCTGCAAGGAAGGCAGGACCGAGAGCAGGACGTCCCCAGAAGATCTTAACATCCTAGATGGGGGGCAAATATGCAAATATGCAACATAAAAATACAACAATAAAATATAAGAAAATAAGATAAAATACAAGAAACAGTATAAATAAACACATCAGAACAATATAAAATCACAATATTTGAACACAGAAAGTTGATCGCAGTGGGCAGGGCTAGTTGCAAAGATTAAAAGTTTAAAACACTGGGTGAGAGAGCAATGTAATAAATCTAGAGAGAGGATCTGAGGGACGAAATAGGGTTTAATTGCACTAACAGGTAAAATAAAGTGCTTCCAAGGGCATTTTATGCAGGGTTTGGTCAGGTCAGGGATTATTTTTCATTCATTCATTAAAGGGACACTGGAACAACCAAGTTTTCAGGGTCTTCCTGAAGACTTCCAGGGTCTTGAATATAATGTATTTCAATGTGAAGTGTGGGTACTGCTTTTGACCGATGAGATAGGATTGTTGTTGTTGTGTGCTTTCAAGTCGTTTCAGACTTAGGTTGACCCTGAGGGAGGCCCGGGTAAATGACCTTGGAGGACCGTATCCTTAGTTTGAGGACCCCTGGGTTGGCAGTTACAGAATCTTAAACTAACCGTATTTTCTATTTTCTAGACTAGGAGATGGAAATACCACATTTGCAGTTTTATTACTATTATTATATTGTTACTGTTATTGTTATGTTTGTTTATACCCCACTTTTTCTCTTCATAAGGAAACTCGAAGTGGCTCACAATAAAAGCATTTCAATACAATTTAAAACCTATGAATGTACAATCATTAATACAGAATTAAATATTATTAGTATTGAAAAATGCTGTTAAAATCCATGAAAACATATTCAAAACTAAAAACCCCTGATGTGATCTTTACAACCTCCTTCTTTAAAAGCCTGCCTGAATGAAGAGGTTTTCGTCTGTTTTGACGTTTGAGATTTGATTATTTGTGGATTAGATTAAACATGCTTTCTAGGGGTTTCTAGGTCTTCCAACATAGAGCCAGGGGGTTCTATGAAACCTTTTTGCTATGTGAATTCAATTTGTTTTAATGGTTTTAACTGTTTTAATGTCAATCTTACCAGTGTTTAATTCTATTTTAATGGGTTGTTGTAGGTTTTTCGGGCTATATGGCCATGTTCTAGAAGCATTCTCTCCTGACGTTTCGCCTGCATCTATGGCAAGCATCCTCAGAGGTAGTGAGGTCCTCACAACCTCTGAGGATGTTTGCCATAGATGTAGGTGAAACCTCAGGAGGGAATACTTCTAGAACATGAAATAGGAATTATTGTTGTTGTTCTTGTTGTTGTTATTTCTAACCCACCTCTCCTCATGACTCGAGGTGGGTTTCAATGTCAAGGAATATGAAGTATAGTTTGAATGGAATTGTGTGAAAGGTGTATAGTTGGGTCTATATAGTCTAAGATTGAAGCCTGGAAAACTATAAGCAGGAGGTGAAGAATTCATGGACTGTAATTAAAAGTTGCTGAACTGTTGATGTCCAGAGACAAATGATGAAGTCTTGGTGGAAAACAACATGTTTACGTTACCAGAGGCAATGGCTCTTTTAAGTAAGGAAGCATTTACAAAGCTCCTTACGTTCAAGAAGGAAAACCAACATCACTTAAGGAAGTCAAACAAGGCTCCGTAAGAAGGAAAACCAATAATCACTTTAGGGTCATTCCATGCCAAGTGGTCTAAAACCTCCCATCATCATGTCTCCAATTTTGTTCAAATTTTAGCTGTAGCACCAATTAAATTAAGTTTCCCAAAATTCGAGGTCTCTAACTGATCTAGACCCCCCTTTTCTGGTAGACCTCACAACCTCTGAGGATGCTTGCCATAGATGCAGGCGAAAGGTCAGGAGAGAATGCTTCTAGAACATGGCAATATAGCCCGAAAAACCTACAACAACTCAGTGATTCCAGCCATGAAAACCTTCAACAATACATTCTATTTTAATGTTTGTGTGCTTTTTAGGTTTTAAATTATATATTGTTTTGCTTTTAGTGTTAGCTGTTCTGGGTCTCTTTCTAAGAGAGATAAACTAGGATAGAAATGACAACAACAATGTCAAATTCCAGCAGAAGTTGACTTCAGAGTACTTTCCTTAATAAGTTTGACTTCCTTGATGCCTGCCACCTATTTGCTGCTTCTTTCTTCTAGGGTGAGCATTTCGGGACCACGGAAGCTACAGAGGCCTTCTTTGCCATGACAAGATTATTTCAGTCCAATGATGTGAGTATCTTACTGTATATACTTGAGTATAAGCGTAGTTTTTCAACCCTTGTTTTAGGCTGAAAAACCCCCTTCGGCTTATACTCGAGTCAAGGTGATTTATTATTTTGCTCTGTCATTGCTACTATTTTATTACATTTATTATTTTACTCTATTATTATCATTATTATTATTATTATTATTTTACTTTATTGTTATTATTACATTTATTATTTTATTTTATAATTGTTATTATATTTATTATTGTACTCTATTTATTACATTTATTATTTCACTCTATTATTATTACTATTATTTTACTGTCTTTATTATTGGAAGGATACGTAAGCACATTTACATTGAAGAGGGTTAGGGCAGTCTTATCTTAAATTACAATTTTATATAAATATTCAAAAACATTTAACCTACTGATGCCTCAATTAATGTTATTTTATTGTTTTCATTTTGAAATGTGCCAGTAGCTGCTGAATTTCCCACTCTCGGCTTATACTCGAGTCAATCCGTTTTCCCAGTTTTTTGTGGTAAAATTAAGTGGTTTGGCTTATATTCGAGTCGGCTTATACTCGAGTATATACGGTATATATCCAAACAGGCATTTTCCTTTCCCTGAATTTCCAGTTGCATGAAGAGCACTGGAATTTCTTAGTTCATAAAAATACGTGCATTTGTGTGATACAGTGCCTTTACATTTGGGTAGTATCGTAGAATCATAGAACAATAGAGCTGGAAGAGACCCCATGGGCCATCTATCCCAACCCCCTGTTATGCATGTATCGGAATATAGCTCCGGAGTCGTCGTTTCTTGCGCTCTGACATATCCTCCGAGGTTGCTGGCATTTTTCAGGCTTACCATCTTGGTGAATATATGGGTCTTGTCTCACTCTTCCCACAGCAAACCTTACGGAGGATGTGTTACCTGACCATCAAAGAGATGGCCAACATTTCGGAGGATGTTATCATCGTCACCAGCAGGTAAACAAGCATTCACTGATCTCTGAAGGCTGGCTTCTAGTCCTGCCATTCTCTTGGCATTGGAAAGAATGGTTTAGTTCAAGGGTGCATCGTATACAGAAGGGCTTTTACTGTTTGAAATGTGTTTCTGTGGCAAAGAGATCTTAAAAATGTGTCTGCCATCAAATGACCTAAAGAAAGCTGAGGGCCAAAACAGCCAAGGGTCTGTATTGTTTCTGTGTCTGTCTATATATACCAGGTATGGGCCAATTTAGACCCTCCAATCTAGACCAGAACATCGCAGTAACCCATTGCAGTAATCTAGAACAAATGTGTTTACCTTTATTTACTTAATTCTAAGGCTGTTCCCCATCTCGAACCATGAGAATTATAATTATTCTTACCTACTTGTTGTCCGAGTAGGATAATCTTCCAGGGTAGGTCCGTAGGTGACTGTGGAGCCCTATTCTTGTTCTGCATTTTCTCCCACAGTGAGGGCATCGGTTTCCAGGTGGAAGGCAGTCCCGGTTGGGGTTGGCTTGACGCGCCTTCCTCTTGGCACGTTTCTCTCTTTCACCCTCCATCATGCCTCTTCAAATTCTATAGCACTGCTGGTCACAGCTGACTTCCAGCTGGAGCACTAAAGGCCAGGGCTTCCCAGTTCTCAGTGTCTATGCCAGAGTTTTTAAGGTTGGCTTTGAGCCCATCTTCAAATCTCTTTTCCTGCCCGTCAACATTCCGTTTTCCGTTCTTGAGTTCAGAGTAGAGCAACTACTTTGGGAGACGGTGGTCGGGCATCCGGACAACGTGGCCGGTCCAGCGGAGTTGATGGCGGAGGACCATCGCTTCAGTGCTGGTGGTCTTTGCTTCTTCCAGCACGCTGATGTTTGTCCGCCTGTCTTCCCAAGAGATTTGCAGGATTTTCCGGAGGCAGCGCTGATGGAATCGTTCCAGGAGTTGCATGTGACATCTGTAGACAGTCCACGTCTCACAGGCATATAGCAGGGTTGGGAGGACAATAGCTTTATAAACAAGCACCTTGGTATCCCTACGGATGTCCCGGTCCTCAAACACTCTCTGTTTCATTCAGAAAAATGCTGCACTCGCAGAGCTCAGGCAGTGTTGTATTTTGGTGTCAATGTTGACTTTGGTGAAGAGGTGGCTGCCAAGGTAGCGGAAATGGACAACATTTTTTAATGTTACACCATTAAGCTGTATTTCTGGCATTGGAGAGGTATTGGCTGGGGAGTGCTGGAAGAGGACTTTGGTTTTCTCAATGTTCAATGACAGGCCGAGCGTGTGTCTATATATACCAGGTATGGGCCAACTTAGGCCCTCCAGTAATCTAGAACAGAACATTGCAGTTATCTAGAACAGACGTGTTTACCTTTATTTACTTAATTCAAAGCTGTTCCCCATCTCGAATCATGAGAATTATAATTATTATTATTGACGTCTTTTCCAGCCTGACCAAAGATATGACGGGGAAAGAAGATGTGTACCGAGGGCCTGCCATTCGAGCACTTTGTAGGATCACAGATGTAAGTTTTAAAATGGACAGTGAGGCTCTTGGCCATTTTTGATGATGATTTAGGAAGACTGGTCTGTGGGCCTGGACTACTTTGGGAGGGGGAGGGTGCCTTCACCTTGCACTTATTATTATATACTACCAGTTTATGGATTCTTTTACTGCTATTCAGACTGGCACTTTAAGGTTTAAATATTAATATAATATATTATAGTATTAATATATTACTGATGTTGCGCTATGATAATATAATATATTGTGTACACACATAAAATTGATAATAATATTCTAATGTAATACAATATAATACTAATAATGCAATATAATATATATTTCATATTGCCTGTAATATTATGGTATAGTGGTATAGTACAATATGGGAATGTATGGTACTAATGTTATGCTATTCTAATAATATATATTGTATTTACATATAACTTATAAGCCGCTCTGAGTCCCTTTCGGGGTGAGAAGAGTGGCATATAAAAGTTATAAATAAATTTCAGGAGCCACCAAATTCTTCCCAAGCTTTTCAAAACACAAGCAAAGGAGGAGGACAAGTTGGGGCACATATTTATTTTTCATATTTCTGACAAGCTGTCAGAAATATGAAACTCATCCTTGTTTTTCCCTTTGGCCTCCCAGAAACTCATCCTAGTTTTTCCCTTTGGCGTCCCAGGGCACCATGCTGCAGGCCATTGAAAGGTACATGAAACAAGCCATTGTCGACAAAGTCCCCAGTGTGTCCAGTTCGGCGCTGGTCTCATCTTTGGTAAGCGAAGAAAGGGGGGAATAAATCCTACTCAGCGGGTGCAGAGTGTGACGAACTGAGCAAGACTTCAGCCATGTTGACTTCTGGGACTCATCCTTGAGTTTATCCCATACCACTAGGATACGTTTGGTGGGAGTCATAATAGTTGCATTAGTACCAGGATGGCCAATTTGGGCAGGTAAGGGGAGGGGCAGTTCTCTACTCCTGGAGACACTGGTCAAACCACTTCTTATTTATTAAATGTATATCCTGCCTTGTAGTTTTTGGTTAGAATTCAATGCATGCGCAAAAACACATATATACACACAAAACACATACACACAGACTTTGCCACAGCAGTGCGTGGCAGGGGCCAGCTAATGTGGGTATGTATGTGTGTGTATATATATATATACACACACACACACATACACACACACGTGTGCGCGCATACACCTTTGGTTGGAGTTAACACTTTTAAAAGTACCTGTTCCAGCTTACAAACAAATTCAGCTTAAGAACAAGCCTACAGAACCTTATTTGTAACTTAGGAACTGCCTGTATTACAGTTTAACATGGTAGTAACTCATTGTGGCGCAGTGGGTTAAAGCACTGAGCTGCTGAGCTTGTTGATCGAAAGGTCGCAGGTTCGATTCCGGGGAGCGGCGTGAGCTTCCGCTGTCAGCCCTAGCTTCTGCCAACCTAGCAGTTCGAAAACATCCAAATGTGAGTAGATCAATAGGTACCGCTCCGGCGGGAAGGTAACGGCGCTCCATGCAGTCATGCCGGCCACATGACCTTGGAGGTGTCTACGGACAACGCTGGCTCTTCGGCTTAGAAATGGAGATGAGCACCACACCCCTGAGTCAGGCATGACTGGACTTAATGTCAGGGGACTACCTTTACCTTACTATAACTCATTTTAATTGCCTCATTGTTGTTATATTTATTTCTATCCTGTTTTTTTTTTCTGTCTACATGAATGCCTTTAGACCAGGCAGGGGCAAACTTGGGCCCTGCATGTGTTTTGGACTACAACTCCCACAATTCCTAACAGCCTCAGGCCCCTTCCTTTAGACTTTTAGGGAAGGGGCTTGAGGCTTTTAGGAATGGTGGGTGTTGAAGTCCAGAACACCTGGAGGGCCCAAGTTTGCCCAGTCCTGCTTTAGACTATTTCAATTCTTTCTTGCTGTTTACATTTTGATTAAATTGATGTTATTGCCTGGTAACCCAAAATCACATGCTATTTATTGGGGGTGCAACCAGTATTCTTGGCTCTTTCCAGCACATGATGAAGATCAATTACGACGTGGTCAAGAGGTGGATCAATGAGGCCCAGGAAGCTGCTTCCAGTGACAATGTCATGGTGCAGGTATGTATTTATGGGCTCTGGGTGAATTCGCTACCCTCGTAATAAGGGATGTGGTTAAATGCATTGTTTATTTAATTTGCACGGCAGGGGTTGGACTGGATAGCCCTTGTGCTCCCATCTCTGAGACTTAAGATCCATTGTTACCCAGTGGAAATATATTTGGGTTCTCCCATCTCTCCCTTGCTAGTACCACGCTTTGGGGGTGCTCTACCACCTGAGGAAGAATGACCGCCTTGCAGTTTCCAAGATGTTGAACAAATTCACAAAATCGGGCCTAAAATCCCAGTTTGCGTACTGCATGCTGATCCGGATTGCCAGCCGCCTCTTGAAGGAGTCTGAAGAAGGGTGAGTGGGGTTTGGTAGAAGTTATGGAATTACAGTACTGTATTCCTAGGAGATAATCAGTCCTATCGTGTCTCTCAGGTAAGATAATTAAAACTTGTGCGCCAGCTGCGCCCGTACCTTGGGAAGTCTGACTTGGCCACGGTAGTCCACACTCTGGCTACATCCCGTATAGACTGCTGCAACGCTCTCTTTGTGGGGTTGCCTTTGAAGACTGTTTGGAAGCTTCAAATGATCCAACGGGCGGCAGCCAGGTTGTTAACAGGAGCGGCGCTCAGGGAGCACACAACTCCTCTGTTGCGCCAGCTCCACTGGCTACCAGTCTGCTACTGAACACAATTCAAAGTGCTGTCTTTAGTCTATAAAGCCCTATACGGTTCTGGCCCTGCTTATCTGTCCGAACGTATCTCTCTTTATGAACCATCTAGGAATTTAAGATCTTCTGGGGAGGCCCTGCTCTCTCTCCCGCCTTCTTCATAGGTTCGTTTGGCGGGGACGAGAGATGGGGCCTTCTCAATGGTGGCCCCTCGGCTGTGGAACGCCCTCCCTAGGGACATTAGATCGGCCCCCACCCTCTTAATATTTCGTAAAAAAGTCAAAACCTGGCTTTGTGAGCAGGCTTTCTCAAATGCAGTATAGCAGATAACTTCTTGACCTCGGAATGACTGGACAGTTGTGATCAGATAACGATTTTGGTATTGAGATGCAGAGGATTTATGCTTTTATTGATTTTACTGTTTATGGAATTTTATGTATGTTGTATGCTTTTAGCTATTTTTATATTATTGTGGCATCGAATTGTGCCGTCTTGTAAACCGCCCTGAGTTGCCCTCGGGCTGAGAAGGGCGGTATAAAAATAGAGTAAATAAATAATAAATAAATAAATACAAAGCCAGATAAGCCCTAAAACCAATCAGGAAGGTAGACAGACAACAAACAAGAATGCGTCTAGAGGTTGTTCGTTGTTTAAGATGATATTTTCAAGGTATGGGACTGTAGGATTGTCTGCACGCCCCATCCCTCTCCGAAAACTCTACCCTAGTCATATTTCACCTGTTCATGCCCAGCATTATCTTTACATTTTAATTACTACATTTGGCCCAGCTATAGGTTTTTTAAACGTTGTTGTGTTACTGTTAATGTTTATTGCTTATTTTTTGTGATGAGTTTTATTTTATTGTTTGTATTACTGTTATTTATTTATCGTGTCAGGCAACCGAACAGTTGTGTTATATTTTTTACAGAACAAACAAACAAACGTACATACATACAAAAGACAGAGTTTGCAAGCTTGGTAGTTGATTAAATGTCCGTTGACCAGTATCTGGCCACTTGGAGTGCCTCTGGTGTTGCCGCAAGAAGGTCCTCCATTGTGCATGTGGCAGGGCTCAGGTTGCATTGCAGCAGGTGGTCAGTGGTTTGCTCTTCTCCGCACTCGCATGTCGTGGATTCCACTTTGTAGCCCCATTTCTTATTATTGGCTCTGCATCTCGTGGTGCCAGAGCGCAGTCTGTTCAGCGCCTTCCAAGTCGCTCAGTTTTCTTTGTGCCCAGGGGGGAGTCTCTCATTTGGTATCAGCCATTGATTGAGGTTCTGGGTTTGAGCCTGCCACTTTTGGACTCTCGCTTGCTGAGGTGTTCCAGCGAGTGTCTCTGTAGATCTTAGAAAACTATGTCTAGATTTAAGTCATTAACGTGCTGGCTGATACCCAAACAAGGGATAAGCTGGAGATGTCTCTGCCTTGGTCCTTTCACTATTAGCTGCTACTTCCCGGCGGATGTCAGGTGGTGCAATACCGGCTAAGCAGTGTAATTTGTATTACTGTTGTTATTGTTTTTATTACTGATGTATTGTGGGCTCAGCCTCATGTAAACCGCACCAAGTCCCTTGGGAGATGGTAGCGGGGTATAAATAAAGTTTTTATTATTATTATTATTATTATTATTATTATTATTATTATTATTATTATAGGAAGCCATAACTCCTGGTTGTTGGCCCTAGGCATTTAATCTTGCAGTTACACCATTTCTAGCAAAACGTTCAGTATAGGCCACGGGGAGACGTCAACTATTTGAAGAGTTTTGGTAACTGTGGTTGAAACACTTCTTGCTATTTCTGGGCCTGACGCAGCCTGCAGCTGATACCTGGAGCATACATTTTAGCATTATCTTCTGCCAAAATTGCACCAATGGAGGCAATCTGATGGCTTTCTTAATAGATGGTAACAAAGGATAGTTGGAGAAGTGCAATAAGTGACCACGAATCAGTGTGATTGACCAATGGAATGGTCATGGATTATGTTTTGGATGGCATGATTTTAATTGTTGTTTTAATAATTCATATTTTAATTGTTTGGTTTTAATTGTAACTGTTTATTTGATACATGTATGTATGGCATCCAATTACTGCCCTTTGGAAGGCCAACTTGAGTCCCCTCCAGGGTGAGAAATACAGGATATAAATATGGCAAATGAATAAATAAATAAATGCTTGAACAAGGAATGCAATAGGAAGAGAACCAATTGGAACAATTAAGTCATTATGTGTGCTGCCTGTTTTAGATGTTGTGTTTAATAGTTGTATGACGTGACGGGGAAAATGTATTCTTGGGCCAATTGAGACCTCCCCATTTTAAAAGTATTTTTTTAAAGGAAATTCCTCCCTTTGTGTTTGGCTATTGGGTCTATCACAGGCCTGGGAAAACTTTGGCCCTCTTCCAGGTGTTTTGGACTTCACCTCCCCCAATTCCTAACAGCCTACCATCCAAAACACAAGGAGGAGGGCCAGAGTTTGCCCAGGCCTGTTTTTTCATGCATGCAGAGCAATAACCTGGGATTTCAAATGCCATTTTCAAGTGCAGGGGTTCCTCCACGTTGACAAGCGAAAACCTCATTCACGTTACTTTCTTCCTCGCAGGCACGACAACCCACTCTTTGATTTCATTGAAAGCTGCTTACGGAACAAGCATGAGATGGTCATTTATGAAGCTGCCTCTGCCATCATCCACCTCCCAAACTGCACAGCCAGGGAACTGGCCCCAGCTGTCTCAGGTGAGCGCCGGCCTTCACTTGGATTTCGTTCCTGACAGGTGGAAGAAGCAGGGTTGCAGGTTGTCACTGAGGCCCCATCTACACTACCATGTAATCCAGGTTCTGATCTTGGATTCTATACTTTGAACTTGATTATATGAGTCTACACGAGAGCAGGATGTGTGAAAAAGATCTTGGAGTCCTCGTGGACAACAAGTTAAACATGAGCCAACAATGTGATGTGGCGGCAAAAAAAGCCAATGGAATTTTGGCCTGCATTAATAGGAGCATAGTGTCCAGATCTAGGGAAGTCATGCTCCCCATGCTCTATTCTGCCTTGGTTAGACCACACCTGGAATATTGTGTCCAATTCTGAGCACCTTCAATTCAAGAGAGATGTTGACAAGCTGGACTGTGTCCAGAGGAGGGCAACTCAAATGATCAAGGGTCTGGAGAACAAGCCCTATGAGGAGCGGCTGAAAGAGCTGGGCATGTTTAGCCTGAAGAAGAGAAGGCTAGCCATGTATAACCTGCATCGCAAGCGCGATTGGTGGGGATGAGGGACAGGGCCTTCTCGGTGGTGGCCCTTTGACTCTGGAACTCACTCCCCAAGGACATCAGGCATGCCCCAACGTTGGCAGTCTTTAGAAGGAGCTTGAAAACGTGGCTGTTCCAGTGTGCCTTCCCAGAATAAGGAAACTCCAAGCTATATGTCCCAAATGCACTTTACTAGAGATCTAGTATTGCCTGCAAGCCCCACCTATTCCTAAAATATCTATCCTATTTCACCTGATCATGCCCAGCACTTTTAAAGATTTTAAGTATTACATTTGGCCCTGCCACAGGTTTTAATGCATCACGGTGTTATTGTTAATGTTTTTTTGCTTTGTTTATGAGTTTTTTATTATTGTATTGTTGTTGTGTTTTACTGATGTATTTGGGCTCGGCCTCTTGTAAGCCGCACCGGGTCCTTCGGGAGATGGTAGCGGGGTATAAATAAAGGATTATTATTATTATTATTATTATTATTATTATTATTATTATTATTATTATTATAAGTATGTGAGAGGGAGTCATAGGGAGGAGGGAGCACGCTTGTTTTCTGCTTCCCTGGAGACTAGGATGCAATGGAACAATGTCTTCAAACCTACAAGAAAGGAGATTCCACCTGAACATGAGGAAGAACTTCCTGACTGTTAGAGCTGTTCAGCAGTGGAACTCTCTGCCCCGGAGTGCAGTGGAGGCTCCTTCTTTGGAGGCTTTGAAACAGAGGCTGGATGGCCATCTGTTGGGGGTGCTTTGAATGCAATTTTACTGCTTCTTGGTAGAATGGGGTTGGACTGGATGGCCCATGAGGTCTCTTCCAACTCTAGGATTTTATGATTCTAGATAAACTTTTTTTGCTCAGTTATCTGTTGAATAGTAGACTAGATTTCTTCAGGGAGAAGAGACTGTCGTTCATTGGAAGCCTTTAAACAGATTCTGGATGGGAGTGTTTTGGCTGTGTCTTCTGGCATGGCAGGAGGGCAGTCTAGATGGCCCTTGTGATGCCTTCTGATGATAAGAGTCGGTGAGTGTATGTCACCTTCAATATCAGAGGCAGTAGGTGGATCAGTTGTTGGGGGGTGAAATTGCTCTCAAGTCCCCTCTTTGGGCTTCCCATGTTCAGCAGTTTGGTTTTACTTATCGTGTTGTATTGCATTTAACAAAACACAAAGTTGGCAAGCTTGGTAGTTGATTAAATGTCCTTTGACCAGTAGCTGGCCACTTGGAGTGCTTCCGGTATTGCCGCAAGAAGGTCCTCCATGGTACATGTGGCAGGGCTCAGGTCGCATTGCCGCAGGTGGTCTGTAGTTTGCTCTTTTCCACACTCGCAAGTCGTGGATTCCACTTTGTGGCCCCATTTCTTAAGGTTGGCTCTGCATCTCGTGGTGCCAGAGCGTAGTCTGTTCAGCGCCTTCCAAGTCACCCAGTTTTTATTTGTGCCCAGGAGAGAGTCTCTCATTTGGTGTCAGCCACTGATTGAGGTTTTGAGTTTGAGCCTGTCACTTATGGACTCTTGCTTGCTGAGGTGTTCCTGCAAGTATCTCTGTAGATCTTAGGAAGCTGTTTCCTGATTTAAGTTGTAGGTGCGCTGGCTGATATCCAAACAGGGGACATGAAATAAGCTTCCCTGCAGGATTGCAAGACATTTGGGCATCCCCTGGGCAACGTCTTCGTAGTTGGCTGATTCTCTCACTCCAGAAGCAACCAGCAGCTTAGTGGCAACTGTGTGAAGTGAATGCTGAACCAGAGAGGCCTTTGGTCACCCCTTTATAGCACACTAAATAGAGTGTCTCTTTGTTTCAGTGCTTCAGCTCTTCTGTAGCTCGCCCAAGCCAGTCCTGAGATACGCCGCAGTCAGAACCCTCAATAAGGTGAGTGTTTCTGAGGAACCCCACACCTTGGATGGGGCAGATGGGGGCCTGCTCCATAATGTTTATCTTAACAGGCTTTCTCTGACATCTGTGTGTAGCCCTTCCTCACATTTGGGTCTGGCTCTTGCCATGGTTCTGCTATTCCAGTCCTGTTATTGAGCAGTTGTATCCCAGCAGCAGGTAACACATGAATCCCATTGCCACCACAAATGGGTCCACATTTGCCAACAAACTATGGGTTTATTTATTTATCATGTCAGAAGCAAATTGAAAATTTATTTATTTATTTATTTATTTATTTACGGCGTATATATGCCACCCTTCTAACCCTGAAGGGAACTCAGAGTGGCTTACAAGATATATATACATACAATATATTATAATATTAGTATAGTACAATATCAGTATTATATATTAATATATTGCACTATACCATTATTGTAATATTACATGTAATATAAATATATAGTTATATTATTATTAATATTATATTGCATTACATTATAATACTATAATGGAATATAGTTATAATGTATAGAAAAACCACAAACAAAATTATGAACTTGGCATTATACTAAATGTCCTTTGACCACTTGGAGTACCTCTGGTGTTGCTGCAAGAAAGTCCTCCATTGTGCATGTGGCAGGGCTCAGGTTGCATTGCAGCAGGTGGTCAGTGGTTTGCTCTTCTCCACACTCGCATGATGTGAACTCCACTTTGTAGCCCCATTTTTGAAGGTTGGCTCTGCATCTCGTGGTGCCAGAGCGCAGTCTGTTCAGTGCCTTCCAAGTTGCCCAGTCTTCTTTGTGCCCAGGAGGGAGTTTCTCATGCGGTCTCAGCCACTGACTGAGGATCTGGGTTTTAGCCTGCCACTTTTGGACTCTTGCTTGCTGAGGTGTTCCTGTGAGTATCTCTGTAGATCTTAGGAAGTTATTTCTTTATTTAAGGCATTGGCTTGCTGGCTAATATCCGAACAGGGGATGGGCCAGAGATGTCACTGCCTTGGTCCTTTCATTACAGGCTGCTACTTCCCGACAGATGTCAGGTGGTGAAATACCAACTAAACAGTATAATTTCTCCACTGATGTAAGGTGTAGACATCCTGTGATAATGCGGCATGTCTCATTAAGAGCCACATTCACTGTTTTAGTGTGGTGAGATGTGTTCCACACTGGGCATGCGTACTCAGCAGCAGAGTAGCATAGCGCAAGGGCAGATGTCTTCACTGTGTCTGGTTGTGATCCCCAGGTTGTGCCAGTCAGCTTTCATATGATATTATTTCTAGCACCCACTTTTTGCTTGATATTCAAGCAGTCCTTCTTGTAAGTCAGCACGATCCAGAGTAATTCCTGAGTATTTGGATGTGCTGCAATGCTCCAGTGGGATTTCTTCCCAGGTAATCCTCAGAGCTCAGGATGCTTGTCTGTTCTTAAGGTGAAAAGCACACATCTGTGTTTTAGATGAATTGGGAATCAGCTGGTTTTCCCTGTAATAGGCAGTAAGAGCACCTAGAGCAGTGGTTCTCAACCTGTGGGTCCCCAGGTGTTTTGGCCTACAACTCCCAGAAATCCCAGCCAGTTTACCAGCTGTTAGGATTTCTGAGAGTTGAAGGCTAAAACATCTGGGGACCCACAGGTTGAGAACCACTGACCTAGAGCTTCAGAGAGCTTCTGTTCAACCATTTCAAAATTGGGTTGTAGTTTTTCCAGGTTGCCACAGATGCAGGCAAAACTTC
>NW_026847549.1:5751713-5784213 GCF_025583915.1 Anolis sagrei ordinatus | reverse complement strand
CCTGTATTTGCAGGAACACTTGGCTATCTGTAACAGGGGAGAGTGCCTCTTAGCCAGTGCTATATATGAGCTTATGGTAGGACAGAGGAGAGAAAATGCTCTGATAAGTTTTTAAAAGGTGAAAACCTACTTTAGTTGCTGCAAGTAATGCATCTCAGACCCCTTCTGCACTGCCCCTATATCCCAGTAAATTATCCCACATTATCTGGCAGTGGAGACTTGTCTAATCCAGTTTAAAGCTAAAGTAATATCCATGGGCTTTGTGACAGGTCCACGGCATGCTTAGTGTTGATGCTTCTCCACTTCCAACAGTATTCTGAGCATAAATCTTTCCTCTGTGGTCTGGGTCCAGGGCGGCTTTGAGTACAAGCGTGCCATCGTGGACTGCATCATCGGCATCATCGAGGAGAACCCCGAGAGCAAGGAGTCGGGGCTGGCGCACCTCTGCGAGTTCATTGAGGACTGTGAGCACACGGTCCTGGCCACCAAGATCCTGCACCTGCTGGGCAAGGAAGGGCCCCGCACGCCCGCCCCCTCCAAGTACATCCGCTTCATCTTCAACCGGGTGGTCCTGGAGAATGAGGCCGTCCGTGCCGGTGAGTTGCCATATCTCTGCACCTGCTCTTTCTGGAATCGTATTATTTTTGATGTTGTTCTTGTTGTTATCATCATCCACATCCATTTAGTGACATTGAAGTGGTCATTTAGTGGCTGGAGGGAGATATGAAGTTCTTGGATACCCTCTGGAAAAAGTAAACAAGGCAAGAAAGCTGTTGTCCTTCCAAATCCTCTTGGGGTGATCCAGAAAGGTGTCGTCCAACTTTCCCTAGTAGGCACAGGATCCAGAACTGCAATCGCGCAGTCACAGGATCCAGATAAATAAACATCTTATCCAGCAGTTAAAATATAGTTATCCAGCTCACATCAACTATATTTGAAATGTTAATGGTTATCAATGTACTTCTCAATAGAATTGGCATTTCTGATATTAGTATTCTTTGAATATGACTGAATCTCAAGCAGTAGCAGAGGATTTTGGTACATGCCCAGGTGAAAATAATGATGATGATGATGATGATAATAATAATAATAATAATAATAATAATAATAATAATAATAAGCTTTCATTGCTGGAATCACTGGGTTGCTATGAGTTTTCTGAGCTGTCTGGCCATGTTCCAGAAGCATTCTCTCCTGAAGGTTTTGCTCCCAATCTCTGAGGATGCCTGCCATAGATGTGGGCGAAACGTCAGGAGAGAATGCGTCTGGAACATGGCCAGACAGCCTGGAAAGCTCACAGCCGACATTTGGAAACAATAAACATTGACAAACGATCTGTCAACTGCAAAAGGCCACCTGACTTGGATCTGTGCGTATCATTCGAAAATACATCACACAGTCCTAGGCGCTTGGGAAGTGTTCGACTTGTGATTTTGTGATACGAAATCCAGCATGTATTTCTCGTTTGCTGTGACATAATGTGTTTTTGTGTCAGAATAATAATAATAATAATAATAATAATAATAATAATAATAATAATAGGAATCATGGTAATAATAGAAATTTTGTTCTTACTCAGCTTTGCTCAAAGGGAGTTAAAATACTGTTTAACCATGGGATATGTTGCTGCCTGGAGTCCAGTGGAGTCTCCTTCTCTGGAGGTTCTTAAATGGAAACTGCATTGTCATGAATACTTTTTAAACAAAGGTTCTTTTGATTGCAAGTTCAGTGTGAGAGCGTATATTAGGACAACTTTTAAACAAAGTACAACATTAGACAGACAGATTATCTAAGCTACATTGATTAACAAAGAACACCTCTACTCAGCATTCACACTACACTGTTCCCTCACTTATTGGGGGGGTTCCGTTCCAGGACTAACCACGATTAGTGAAAATCTGTGAAGTAGGAACGCCATATTAATTTTAATATTTATACATTGTTTTATATATGTTATATATTATTTTCTTACCCACGCTTCTTTACCCGCCTCCCGGCCCATCCCAAGGGTGCCTGTCTGCCTCCCTGGCCTCCACAGACCCAGCACAGCCTCCATAGCCACGTAGGCAGCTGCAGGCCTTCCCTACCACACTTCAGACCGCTGCACTTCCAGGATCTGTGGAGGCCAGGAAGGCAGGCCTTTCCCACCATGCCTCAGGCCGCCACACTTCCGGGGTCCCTGGCCCCCCTGGCCTCCACTGGACGTAAATATTTTCAATATTTTCAAAAACCCGCAAAACAGCAAGTTCATTAAAAGTGAACCGCAAAGTAGCGAGGGAACACTGTACACGTATATATTCACTCTTCACACGCATACATCACCATTCTCTCACCGTCTCCTGGAGAAGGCCAGATTGCTTCCCTGCAAATCAGCCACTTTTCCAATACTTCCATTACTTCCAACACTTTTCCAAAATGGACTCCTTCCCTTCCAACCTAATAATAATAATAATAATAATAATAATAATAATAATAATAATAATAATTTATTTATATACCACTCCATCTCCCCAAGGGGACTCGCAGATAACATCACAAAACATACAAAGTAAAAAACAACATAACCATAAGATTAACAAAACAAAATATAAGCATAAAAATGCTGAACCAGTTCTGGGACTTAGATTAGTTTGGACTAAAATCCAGAGCGGATTTAGCACCACACTGTCATGGAAGCCATCATCTGTGATCAGATCGTCAGACAAAGAGTGACAGGCTTTTGGTTTCAGGCTACTGAATAGTGACATTTACTTGCCCCTGGATACTGAGTCTTCCTCCTGTCCTTCCTTCTGCAGCTGCGGTCAGTGCGCTGGCCAAGTTTGGGGCCCAAAATGAGAACCTTCTCCCCAGCGTCCTCGTCCTCTTGCAAAGGTGAGCTTTATGTCCAGCGAAATGTTACAAACCTCATCAAGAATTTCAGAATTCAACCTTGAGAGATGGATCCTTCCAAAGGCCAGGAAACCCTCTTGTTACCATATAAGGGAAAATCTGATATATTTTTTTGGCATTTGCTGGGGTTTGGGAGTGGAGGGGAGGTCTGGAGACTGCTTGCATTATTATTAGGAAGGTATCTGGCTTTCCCCTACTTATTATTAATTTATAATGAGGATCAAAAGACAGCGATCAGGAGGATAAACACAGCCAGCATTGTCTCATTGCGGCCTAGCTAACCTTGGCTAAAGAAAGCAATGTATGTACACAAAAGAGGGAAATGTTTTGAGGAGGAACTGTTGCTTGGCTCTAAGTCAACAAACCTCAACGACCAGAGGCTTTTTTGCATGTAGTATTACCCATTTTACTTTAAAGCAGGCACGGGCAAACTTTGGCCCTCCTCCAGGTGTTTTGGACTAACTCCCACAATTCCTAACAGCCGGTAGGCTGTTAGGAATTGTGGGAGTTGAAGTCCAAAACACCTGGAGGAAGGCCAAAGTTTGCCCGTGCCTGCTTTAAGCCTACTTATTTAGCATTCTTCCTCCGTAGCCTTTTAAAGCATTGAAGTAATAAAAATAGCACTCCTGTGCATGTCCAGAGTGCCATTCCATCTTTCCAGGGAAAGAAATTCCAGGTAAACATTAAGAACAACTACTTAACAGTGGGATAGGCTGCCCTCGGAAACCAACAGAGTCTCATTCTCTTGAGGCTTTTAAGCAGAGGCAGGGTGGGCATATATTTCTTTATTATTTACTAGCTTGGGGACCCGGCGCTGACCGGGTTATTTGAGAAAGGAATTGTGTATCAAGTTTGGGCTTTATCTGTTATTTATATGGCTCACAGTGGTCTCAGGAAGTTAGTGAAGGTAGTGTAAGTCCCATCATCTGTGGTCCATCCTCCTCCAAACTGCACCAGGATGGACAGTGGGTCATGCGGGCTCTGTGTGCCAAGTTTGGTCTTGATCAGTCATTGGATGAGGGTCACAGTGGTTTCAGAAAGTGAGTTAAGGTACTGCAAGTCCCATCATGCATAGTCTGTTCTCCCTCAAACCTCACCAGAATGTTGAGTTGGCCATGGGGGCTCTCTGTGCCAAGTTTGGTCTTTATTGGTATTTGGATGAGTGTGGCTGTGGTTTCAGGAAGTGAGTGAAGGTACTGCAAATCCCATCATCCATCCTCCTCCAAACAGCATCGGGATGTAGAGTGGCTCATGGGGGCTCTGTGTGTCAAGTTTGGTCGTGATTGGTCATTAGATGAGGTTTGCAGCAGTCCTGGGAAGTGAGTGGACGTACTTAAAGTCCCATCATCCATGGTCTGCCCTCCTTGAAAGTGCACTGGGATGTAGAGTGGGTCATGGGGGTTCTGTGTGCCAAGTTTGATCTTTATCAGTCTTCGTTGGGGGCAACAGTGGCCTGTGGGAACCGATGGGTTTGAAAGTACTACAAATCCCATCATCTCTTGCCTGTCCTCCCCCAAACCTCCCCAGGATGTAAAGGAGTTCATGGGGGTTATGTGTGCCAAGTTTGGTCCAGGTCCGTCACAGTGGCCTGTGAAATTGGCAGCCAATCAGAAAGCTGCCACATACACCGTCCTCCACATACAAACACTGACTTTTATTATATACATAGATTTACGTCACTTTTATCCCGCCCATATCAGCCCGAAGGTGACTCAGGGCGGCGTACAAATCGGCAACAGTTAGATGCCATATATAAAAATACATGGGCATCTCTTGAGAGGGTTTGGATTGTGTGTTCTTGCATTGCAAGGGGTTGGGCTGGATGGCTTTTGGGGACCCCTTCCATGCCTAATTCCCGTCTTCTTTCTCCTTGTTCCTTCAGGTGCATGATGGACAGTGACGACGAGGTGCGGGACCGAGCCACCTTCTACCTGAATGTGCTTCAGCAGAGGCAGCTGGCACTCAATGCGGCCTACATCTTTAACGGTTAGTGCTGGGTCAAGACCTTCAAATCCTTTGCATTTTTGTTTTCAGGTGCAGCAGAGGTAGAGACAGGAAGGCCCCCACAGAGGCAAAAGCTGTTTTTTCCCATTTTCCTGGCCTTTTTTCCCCTTAGTAAAAAAAACACAGTTCCCATCTCATATGTGACCACTTCACTGTGTATTGAGTTTCCCTTCATTTTGCAGGTCTGACAGTCTCCATCCCGGGGATGGAGAAGGCCTTGCACCAGTACACATTGGAGCCTTCGGACAAGCCTTTCGACATGAGGTCCGTGCCGCTGGCCACAGCCCCCACCTTTGAGCAGAAGTCAGGTAAGCCTGAGGCAATCTTGAATTACATTTACGGGCAAGCTCAGGAGGTCTGGGATGACCTTGAGCATTTCTTGAATTAGTGCGGGGTTGCCTTTGGTCATCCCATCCAGACCACACCTGGAATATTGTGTCCAATTCTGAGCACCACAATTGAAGAGAGATATTGACAAGCTGGAATGTGTCCAGAGGAGGGCGACTAAAATGATCAAGGGTCTGGAGAACAAGCCCTATGAGGAGCGGCTTAAGGAGCTGGGCATGTTTACCTGAAGAAGAGAAGGATGAGAGGAGATATGATAGCCATGTATAAATATGTGAGAGGAAGCCACAGGGAGGAGGGAGCAAGCTTGTTTTCTGCTTCCTTGGAGACTAGGACGGAACAATGGCTTCAAACTACAAGAGAGGAGATTCCATCTGAACAAAAGGAAGAACTTCCTGACTGTGAGAGCCGTTCAGCAGTGGAACTCTCTGCCCCGGAGTGTGGTGGAGGCTCCTTCTTTGGAAGCTTTTAAACAGAGGCTGGATGGCCATCTGTCAGGGGTTTTGAATGCAATATTCCTGCTTCTTGGCAGAATGGGGTTGGACTGGATGGCCCAGGAGGTCTCTTCCAACTCTTTGATTCTATGATCAAGAGAAAGTTTGAAGAAGCTCAGCATAGATCTTGAAAACATGAAAATAGTGTGATACTAGCTATAAATCCAAGTAAACTTGAATGCACATAACATGACTAGGATGTTATATGTGAGAGGAAGCCACAGGGAGGAAGGAGCAAGCTTGTTTTCTGCTTCCTTGGAGACTAGGACGCGGAACAATGGCTTCAAACTACAAGAACTAGGAGATTCCATCTGAACATGAGGAAGAACTTCCTGACTGTGAGAGCCGTTCAGCAGTGGAACTCTCTGCCCCGGAGTGTGGTGGAGGCTCCTTCTTTGGAAGCTTTTAAACAGAGGCTGGATGGCCATCTGTCAGGGGTGATTTGAATGCAATGTTCCTGCTTCTTGGCAGGGGTTGGACTGGATGGCCCAGGAGGTCTCTTCCAACTCTTTGATTCTATGATTCTATGACATCTCAACATTCTTCCCCTTTGCCTGCTGGGACTTGTAGTCCAAATTACATTTGAAAGGCCGAATGTCTTGGATCTCTAGCTCGAGAACATTAATGGTGAGAATGCAACATGCCTGCTTCTTGGCAGAATGGGGTTGGACTGGATGGCTCATGAGGTCTCTTCCAACTCTTTGATTCTATGATTCTATGAGAACATTAATGGTGATTTCTCATTTCAGAGATTGCCCTGGTGGCCAGCAAGCCGGAGAAACTGGCTCCTTCCAGGCATGATATCTTTCAAGGTAAAACATCAATACTCTTCATGCATCTTAGCCTTCAGAGTTGAGAGAGCTTCGTAATGTTTTGCCTCGATGGCATTCGTTCTTTGGAGAAGTTCCAGAGCGGGATTTGGGAGGCGCTTGCTCAACATTTACACAACTAACTCTATCCTTGTTTTGTCAGAACAACTGGCAGCCATCCCGGAGTTCAAGAACTTGGGCCCGCTCTTCAAGTCTTCGGAGCCGGTGCAGCTCACCGAGGCCGAGACCGAGTATTTTGTTCGGTGCATCAAGCACGTCTTCCCGCACCACGTCGTCTTCCAGGTAAAATGAATCGTATGGGATTGTTTATAGTCTGTGATAGCAAAATGTGACTCTCTTCTCTGTCAACTAGTTAGGTCAGTGGTTCTCAAATTTCTAAATGTCATGACCCCTTAATACGGTTCCTCATGTTGTGGTGACCCCCAACCTTAAAAATATTTTTCGCTGCTGCTTCACAACTGTAATTTTGCTATTGTTATGAATCGTCATGTAAATATCTAATATGCAGGATGTATTTTCATTCACTGGACCAAATTTGGCACAAATACCAGATACGCCCAAATTCGAATACTGTTGGGGTTGGGGAGGGACAGATTGATTTTGTCATTTGGGAGTTGTAGTTGCTGGGATTTATAGTTCACCTACAACCAAAGAACACTCCTAACTCCATCAATGTTCCATAGCCGAGGGGCCACCACTGAGAAGGCCCTGTCTCTCGCCCCGTCAGACGTAGGGTCCAAATTTGAATACTGGTGGGGATTTAAGGATGGGGGGGTGATTTTGTCATTTGGGAGTTATTATTATTATTATTATTATTAACTTTATTTGTACCCAGCTAGCATCTCCCGAAGGACTCGATGCGGCTTACAAAGGCCAAGGCCTCAAAACACAACATAACAATACAAAACCTAAGCAAATTAAAAACAATTAAAGCAATATTAAACAACAAGCAATAAACAATACACCAAGACACAATAAAACTGGGTTGTAGTTGCTGGGATTTATAGTTAATTTATAATATATTGTATATACATATAAAATTTATAATATTATAATGTAATACAATATAATAATAATACAATATTATAATTATATATTTTATATTACATGCAATATTACTGATAATATCTATATAAATAAAAATGTAATGTTAGTTTGTGGGATTAACATAACTCAAAAACCACTGGACGAATTGACACCAAATTTGGACACAACACACCTAACACACCAATGTATGTCCTTCACACAAAACATTGATTTTGTCATTTGGGAGTTGTAGTTGCTGGGATTTATAGTTCACCTACAATCAAAGAGCATTCTGAATCCCACCAATGATGGAATTGAACCAAACTTGGCACACAGAACTCCCATGACCAACAGAAAATACTGGAAGGGGTTGGTGGGCATTGACCTAGACTTTGAGAGTTGTAGTTCACCTACATCCAGAGATCACTGTGGACTCAAACAATGACAGATCTGGACCAAACCTCCCACACAGAACCCCCATGTGGGCCACAGCAACGCGTGGCAGGGGACAGCTAGTATCTATATAAATAAAAATGTAATGTAAGTTTGTGGGATTAACATAACTCAAAAACCACTGGACAGACTGACATGAAATTTGGACACAAGACACCTCTCAAGCCAAAGAGTGACCATCACTCCTAAAAACACTGAAAAACACAGCGGAAGGGACTTAAAAAGCCAAAAATGCAAAAAGATGCGCAAAAACAACTCCCCCGGCAAACAAAACACACAATAGCATATTCACACTCTCTTCCAGATTACAGCTCCCAGCATCCCCCAGACCAGGCCCTTTAGGAGAGGAGGATGATCCAAATGCACTGCTTCTAAGATGCAGCTTTCTTCTCCTTGGATTTCTTTGAGAGCATCCCAATCCATGCACATTTCCAATTTCCTATTCTTGGAGTGCAACTCCCAGCAATCTTCCAGATAGATTAGCTAGAGATAGGTAGGTAGGTAGATCAATCAGGAGGACTACTGGGAGTTGCAGTCCAAGAATAGGTAGAGAAGGAAGAAAGGAGGGGAAAAGAAAGGGAAAGAAAAGCGAGGGAAGGAAGCAAAGAGCAAGAGAGGGAAGGAAGGAGAGAAGGAAGAAAGAGGGAGGGAAGGAAGGAGAGAAAGAAAGGAGAGAAAGAGGGAGGGAAGGTTGGCCACAGCAACGAGAGGCGGGTACAGCTAGTTTTACAATATAATGGTATAGTACAATATATTAATATATAATATTGATATTGTACTATGCTAATAATATAATATACTAGCTGTGCCCTGCCACGCGTTGCTGTGGCCTATTCGGAGTGAGAAGGTGGAATATAAATGGGGAGGAGTATATCCTACAATCAAAGAGCATTCTGAACTCCACCAATGATGGAATTGAGCCAAACATGGCACACAGAACTCCCATGACCAACAGAAAATACTGGAAGGGTTTGGTGGGCATTGACCTTGAGTTTTGGAGTTGTAGTTCACCTACATCCAGAGAGCACTGTGGACTCAAACAATGATGGATCTGGACCAAACTTGGCACGAATACTCAATATGCCCAAATGTGAACACTGGTGGAGTTTGGGGAAAAGACCTTGACATTTGGGAGTTGTGGTTACTGGGATTTATAGTTCACCTACAATCAAAGAGCATTCTGGAATGCAACCCTCAACTTTACCTTCTGCCTTCAACCTTATCAGATACAATTGTCTCTAGGGTGTTGTATGATTTCCGGCCTTGTCTTAGCAGCATTTTTTCCTGATGTTTCACCTGAAGAAAGGAGGGAATAGGAAACTGAAAACACCTTTAGCTGTGCTGAGTGGGATGTATTTGAAACGCCTCCCTCTCCTTCCTTTCAGTTTGACTGCACAAACACCCTCAATGACCAATTGCTGGAGAAGGTGACGGTGCAGATGGAGCCCTCGGAAGCCTTTGACGTCCTCCGCTGCATCCCAGCCCCGAGCCTCCCCTACAACCAGCCGGGGATGTGCTACACACTGGTCCGGCTACCCATGGACGACCCCACTGCAGGTACCCATTGTCAGAAACATTAAAATTAACTTGGTATTTTTAATTACAAAAATGTAAATCAAGAACTGAAAGGGTTGAATGGATGTAATTTATTTATTTATTTACTTACTTCATTTATATACCGCTTTTCTCACCTCTGGCGGGACTCAAAGCGGTTTCCAATGACTCAGCAAAAGCTGCAATTCAATATAAGGAGGCATGCCTGTAGCTTAGTAGGCCTGAGTCTGAGAGAGGCCTCGGTTTGAAGAGGCTTCAGTGTGAAGTAGGTCTCGGAGTGAGAAGGCCTCAGTGTGAGAGAGGCCTCAATGTTATTTTATTTATTTATTTATTTACAGTATTTATATTCTGCCCTTCTCACCCGCAGGGGACTCAGGGCAGATTACAATATACATATACACGGCAAACATTCAATGACACACAACATATATAGACAGACAGTCAGAGGCCATTCAACATTCCAACGTTTTCTGGCCACCAGGGGAGCTGTCGCTTTCACCATCCATCGGCAACACCAATGAAGTGCTTCTTCATTCCCTGCATGCTTGCTGGAGATTTTTATGGCCTCGTAAATTAGTTAAATTAGCCTCCCCACAAAGTGGTACCTAAATTTCCTACTTGACAGATGCAACTGTCTTTCGGGCTGCAAAGGTCAACAACACCTTCAAGGCCAAATAACTCATTATCCTGGGACTGGCCAGCCTGGGAATCGACAGGCATTGAGCTCACAGATGGAGTGGGCGACTCCTCCACCTGCAGCTCTGAAAGTTTCACTCAAATCATTACCATCTTCTAAACAACATTCCTTTCTCTGGGAAACTGAAACGCCGTCTCGTCTTCAGTGTCAACACTGTCTGCATCAACAACAGGGACATGTTCAGAAACCTGTAAACTGTTGCAACTCAGGGTAGTTTTCACCTTGCTCCCAAACACCACCACACCAAAGCTGTAGATTTTGTAGTTTATTGAGAAAAAGGCAAAGTCAAAACATAGCATAGCAAATGCAAGAGTTCCAAAGGCAGGACACAGGCTTAAATGCAAAGACACAGTTCCCAAGATCCAAAGGCAAAAACATGAAGCATAATCCTTTAAGCAATGGTCAAACAAGAGTCCATGGTAAAACAGTTGAACACAAGACCCAAAATCCCAGAATCAGGAAGCCAAAAGCATGCTGCTTAAAGCCAAGGTTAATCCATAGAATTTTGCATGAAAAGAGCCACATTGAACTGACAATGCCTGTTTGTCAGCCAGAAGGCTAAATACCCTTTGCAGTCATGAACACATTGCGATGACCTTTGGCAGACTTGGCTTCACGTTTACTAGCTAAGCGAGAACTTCTCCGGATCCTTAATTGCAGGCGATCCTGCCTGCTCATTAATTCATTATCTTCAAGGCTCTCTAACCCCTTATCTTGGTTTACCAGCTGGGCTGGATCACCGTGGGAAGGCAAAGGAGGCGAAGACATCTCCACCTGGCCATGTGGGAATTCACTCTCGTTATCAGTCTCACTGACATTCTTTTCCCCTGAGAACTGACTTGCTGTTTCCCCTCCTGCAGCCTCACCGTCAACCCTGTCTGAGATAGGATTAGAAACCTGTAACCCATCATCCTCCTCATCAAGGAACTCTGGCTCACAAAACCCACAGGGCTCATCTTCAGACTCAGAGTCAAGCTGCTGAGTCACAACATAACCCATCCTCCTCCTCGTCCTGAGGAAACTCAGGCTCAGAAAGCTCAGGCTCAGACTGAGCCACAACAAGCAGCTCTTATCATCACAAAGCTTATCCCCCTTCTCAGAAGGGCTGAGCTCTGAGGATTACCTGGGAAGGAATCCCACTGGAGCATTGCAGCGCACCCAAATACCTGGGAGTCACTCTGGACCATGCTCTGACCTACAAGAAGCACTGCCTGAACATCAAACAAAAAGTGGGTGCTAGAAACAATATCATACGAAAGCTGACTGGCACAACCTGGGGATCACACCAGACACAGTGAAGACATCTGCCCTTGCGCTATGCTACTCTGCTGCTGAGTATGCATGCCCAGTGTGGAACACATCTCACCACGCTAAAACCATGGATGTGGCTCTTAATGAGACATGCTGCATTATCACGGGGTGTCTGCGCCCTACACCACTGGAGAAATTACACTGCTTAGCCAGTGTTGCCCCACCTGACATCCGCCGGGAAGTAGCAGCCAATAGTGAAAGACCAAGGCAGAGACATCTCCAGCTCATCCCTTGTTTGGGTATCAGCCAGCACGTCAACGACTTAAATCAAGAAATAGTTTTCTTAGATCTTCAGAGACACTCGCTGGAACACCTCAGCAAGCGAGAGTCCAAAAGTGGCAGGCTCAAACCCAGCACCTCAATCCGTGGGTGATACCGAATGAGAGACTCCCCCCTGGGCACACAGAAGACTGGGCGACTTGGAAGGCGCTGAACAGACTGCGCTCTGGCACCACGAGATGCAGAACCAACCTTCAGAAATGGGGCCACAAAGTGGAATCCTCGACATGCGAGTGTGGAGGAGAGCAAACCACTGACCACCTGCTGCAATGCACCCTGAGCCCTGCCACATGCACAAGGGAGGACCTTCTTGCGGCAACACCAGAGGCACTCCAAGTGGCCAGATACTGGTCAAAGGACATTTAATCAGCTACCAAGTTTGCAAAATTTGTGTTTTTGGGTTTTTTTATCTGTTTGTTTGTTTTGTTTTGTTAGAAATGTAATACAAGGTTCTGGTTGCGGATGATACGATAAATAAATAAGAAGGGCAAGCATGGGCAAACCTCAGCCCTCCAGGTGTTGGAATCGAAAACACTGGGAGAGGCGAAGTTTGCTCATGCCTGCAGTAGGGCATCCTCTCAAATATTTCAACATGGCTCTCCTATCCTCCTTGAACCTTGAGTGAGAGTTTGCTCGGCCCATGTTTCTTAGTTTGCGCTTTCCTCTTCCTCCCCCTGCAGTGGCCTGCACCTTCAGCTGCACCATGAAGTTCACCGTCCGAGACTGCGACCCCAACACCGGCGTGCCAGACGAAGATGGATACGACGACGAATACGTGGTAAGCCTTGCTCTGCGGCCAGGGCTCTCAAGGCCTCTGTGCTTGAGCCTGTCCACCTGAGCTTGATCCCGCACACCTTCCTTAATAATAATAATAATAATAATAATAATAATAATAATACTTTATTTATGCCCCGCTACCATCTTCCCAAGGGACTCAGAGTGGCTTACATGAGGCCAAGCCCAACAACACATCAATAAAAACAACAAGCAAGAAGCAAAATAATGCAATTAATATAACTCACACATAGACAGTAACACACAATGATTTAAAAACCTATGGCCAGGCCAGATGTAATAGTTAAAACTTTAAAAATAAATGCTGGACATTTATTTTTCCTTCCCCTCCTTGCCAGTTGGAAGACCTGGAGCTGACCCTGTCTGACCACATTCAGAAGGTCCTGAAGCCCAACTTCGCTGCCGCCTGGGAGGAAGTGGGCGACGACTATGAGAAGGAGGAGACCTTTGCGCTCAGCACCATCAAAACCCTGGACGGTGAGAGGATTCTTTTGTATCTGTTCCAAGGAAAATTAAGAATATTTGCCTGTAGGATGCATATATTTATTTTGTAGGTTGATTTTTGTAGGGGGAACAGCCTTGTGCAAACCTCTGGACTGTTGTGGCTGAGCTAGTTTCTGACGATGAGGATGATGGGATTCAGATTCCTGTTGGGTTTCAGCTTCCTGGCTCTTTGTCTGTGCCTCAAATCTCTGAGCCTGCTTCCGAGGCTCTCACAGACAGTGCAGTGTCAACACAGCTGTTTTCACCAGAAAGGAATTTTAATGAAGGGAATAGCGAACAGGTGCCTTCCCACGATGATACCGAAAGTGTAGATAAGAATTTGACCCGAGAAGCTCGTCTTGATCTCCGGGTCAGGCGGAGTTCGCGTCTGGCAAGCAAACGAGAGGCTAGCTCGGTGCAAGGTCATTGCAATGCTTTTATGATGCTGAGAGCCTAATGTTTTGATGTTAGAAAGGTATTTAGGCCTCCTGGAAACTGTGAAAGCATCAGTTCAACATAGCTTATTAGCCTGAAAGCTTCATGGAATAACCTTAGCCTGGAAAGCAGTACACTTGGGATTTCTTGCATTGTGATTCTTGGGGCAAATGGTTCCTTGCTTGTACCTGGGACTCTGGTTTGAACTTTGCCAATAGGATTATGTCTCCTGCTTTTACCTGAAGATCTTTGGAACTGTATTCTGCATTTAACCTTAATCTCTGGGACTTTGCAATACTTATTCTTTATTTTTACTTGGATATTTTCCTCAATAAACTGTAAAACTACAGCTCTTGTGTGGTGGTGTTTAGAAACAAGGTGAAGCCTACTCTGAGTTGCAACATGGACTTCAATTTGTGGCAGGGCTGCTTTTTAATATATTTTTTCATTAATTTAATTTGGTTTTTAACTATGGGCCAATCAACGCTGTGGAATGAATGCAGTTTGATACAATTTTAACTACCATTATTATTATTATTTCCGGTATTTCTACCCCATCTCTTCTCTACCCCTGAAGGGGGACTCAGGACGGCTTACATTAGGCCACGATTCGATGCCGCTTCATATAAAATTTTTACAATAATACAACACAATTAAAATACATAAAGCATTGATTAAAACAGTACATAAACATTAATTAAAACAATAATACAATATCATCAGCTGTACTGTACTGTACTCTTCCAGTTGCTTCTCATCAATCCTGCTATCACCTGGGATTGCAACATCGACAATCCATACATTGTTGTTGTTGTTGGGATTACGACATCGACCATCCATACATTGTTGTTGTTGTTGTTGTTGCTGGGATTGCAACATCAACAATCCATACATGGTTGTTGTTGTTGGGATTACAACATCGACCATCCATATATTGTTGTTGTTATTGTTGTTGCTGGGATTGCGACATCAACAATCCATACATTGTTATTGTTGTGGTTGTTGGGACTGCAACATCGACAATCCATACATTGTTGTTGTTGGGATTGCCACATCGACAATCCATACGTTGTTGTTGTTGTTGTTGGGATTGGTACATCAACAATCCATACAATGTTGTTGTTGGGATTGCAACATCAACAACCCATACATTGTTGTTGCTGTTGTTGGGATTGCAACACCGACAATCCATACATTGTTGTTGTTGGGATTGCAACATTGACGATCCATACGTTGTTGTTGTTGTTGGGATTGCAACATCGACAATCCATACATTTTTGTTGTTGCTGTTGTTGGGATTGCAACATCGACAATCCATACATTGTTGTTGTTGTTGTTGTTGGGATTGCAACATCGACAATCCATACATTGTTGTTGTTGGGATTGCAACATGACAATCCATACATTGTTGTTATTGCTGTTATTATTATTATTATAAATGGATCAGTCTCCCAAATGTGTCCTAAAAGTTTTAGAAGTGGCATTTTCTCGTTCCTGCCCTGGTCCTTTTAGTACTGACAATGCAAACAAATACAAGCCTCGTTCTTTGGCTTCAGTGGGAAGAAGGGAACCGGAATCCTCCCTTTTTGTCAGCAGCAGCAGTGACCCAGTTCCTCTCTTAACAAGGCGACTGTCTGCTGTCTCTCAGAGTTTGCGATAACCCTTTGGTCCTGGCGAGGGACAGTGCGGCCCTAACCCCGTCTCTTTCCCAAACCCTCTCTCTGAATGCAGAAGCGGTCAACAACATTGTGAAGTTCCTTGGCATGCAGCCCTGCGAGAGGTCGGACAAAGTGCCCGAGAACAAGAATTCCCACACCCTCTACCTGGCGGGTAAGGATCTCTCGCGCCATCTCAGTTTTCCAGGGCTGAAATCACAACACAGCGAGAGTCGCCGTCTTTTTCTTTTTCCTGGAAGGAACTGCAGTATCTGTTTACTTGCAAGGACAGGTCTTCTTCAAGGTAGAGCTGAAGGTTACTTTTTGAGGTCATTCAGAGTCTTAAGGGATTGCATTTTTCTGAATATTGGGTTGTTGTGGGTTTTTCCGGGCTATCTGGCCATGTTCTAGAGGCATTTTCTCCTGACGTTTCGCCTGCATCTATGGCAAGCATCCTCAGAGGTAGTGAGGTCTGTTGGAACTAGGAAAAATGGGTTTATATATCTGTGGAAAGACCAGGGTGGGACAAAGGATTTTTGTCTGCTGGGGCTAGATGTGAATGTTTCAGCTGATCACCTTGATTAGCATTCAATGGCTTGGAAGTGCCCGGGGGGACTTCCAAGCCATTGTTTTTTCATTGTTCATTTTCATTTTGTTGTTGGGATTGCAACATTTTGTTCATTTTCAACCTGGACACAGCATATTATTTGAGAACACAGAAATGCTGGACCACTCTCACAACCACCATGTCAGACAACACAGAGAAGCCATTGAAATCCACAAGCATGTGGACAATTTCAACAGAAAGGAGGAAACCATGAAAATGAACAAAATCTGGCTACCAGTATTAAAGTACTCAAAAATCACAACAGCAAAACAACAGACGGGAAACAAACAGGCACATGAAATCACTCTCAACAAAAGATTCCCCCCAGACGCTGCCAAGCCATTGAATGCAAATCTAGGTGATCAGCTGAAACATCCACAGCTAGCCCCAGCAAACAAAAGTCCTTTGTCTCACCCTGGTCATTCCACAGATATATAAACCCATTTTTCCTCGTTCCAACAGACCTCATTACCTCTGAGGATGCTTGCCATAGATGCAGGCGAAACGTCAGGAGAAAATGCCTCTAGAACATGGCCATATAGCCCTGAAAAACCTACAACAACCCATGGATTCCGGCTATGAAAGCCTTCGACAATACATCTCCGAATATTGTTCTGTCTGTTCCTAAAGCCCTTCAGTGACGAAGAATAGCCTTCTTTCATGGTTAGGACGAGTTGACAAAGTTATAGTCGAGTTCAGCTGTGGCCAAACTTGGGCCCTCCAAGTGTTTTGGACTGCAACTCCCACAATTCCTAATAGCCTCAGACCCCTTCCTTTTCCCCCTCAGCCGCTTAAGCTGAGTTAACCTGTACTGGACAGGGTTACACTCCCCCTGAAGTCACAGGTCCGCAGTTTGGGAGTCCTCCTGGACTCATCACTTATGTTTGAGGCTCAGGCATCGGCGGTGGCTGGGACGGACTTACAACTAAGACTCGTGCGCCAACTGCGACCATACCTCGTGAAGGCGGATCAGGCCAGGGTGGTCCATGCCTTAGTCACCTCCAGATTGGACTACTGTAATGCACTCTACGTGGGGCTGCCCTTGAAAACGGCCCGGAAATTTCAGTTGGTCCAACGGGCGGCGGGAGAGGTCAGCCCTCCTGTTTAAGGAGCTCCATTGGCTGTCGTTCATTTTCCGGTCCCAATTCAAGGTGCAGGTGCTTACCTACAAAGCCCTAAAAGGTTTGGGACCCATCTACCTGCGTGAACATCTCTGTGTACGAACCCACAATTTCTTCAATCATCTGGAGAGGCCCTGCTCACGATCCCACCTGCATCGCAAGCACGATTGGGGGGGACGAGGGACAGGGCCTTCTCGGTGGTGGCCCCACAACTCTGGAATTCCCTCCCCAAGGACATCAGGTAGGCCCCAACATTGGCAGTCTTTAGGAGCTTGAAAACGTGGATGTTCCAGTGTGCCTTCCGAGAATAAGGAATCCTAAGCAATATGTCCCAAATGCACTTTATGAGAGACTTAGAATGGTCTGCACACCCACCTATCCTAAAATATCCATCCTATTTCCCTTGGACATGCCCAGCATTTTTAATTTTAACCTTTGCACTTGGCCCTGCCACAGGTTTTTAAATGCGTCGTGTCATTATTGTACTGTTTTTTGCTTTGTTATGAGTTATTTATTGTTGTATTGTTGTTGTTATGTTTTTATGATGTATTTGGGCTCAGCCTTTTGTAAGCCGCACCGAGTCCTGCGGGAGATGGTAGCGGGGTATAAATAAAGGTTTATTATTATTATTATTATTAACTATGAGTTAATTAATTTATTAATTAAGGCATTCATTCCTACCGGCTGTTAGGAATTGTGGGAGTTGAAGACCAAAACATCTGGAGGGAAGGCCCAATTTTGCCCATGCCTGCCTCAGAGCCATCCAAGCTTCCTTTCTTTGTTCCCTTCCAGGTGTGTACCGAGGCGGCTTAGACGTCCTGGTGAGAGCGAGGCTGGCCCTTGGGGACGGAGTGACCATGCAGGTGACGGTCCGCAGCATCCTGGAGACCCCCGTGGACGTCATTCTGGCCTCCGTCGGCTAAGAGTTGCGGCAGCCCAAGCCGGAACTATGCCATCCGGAAGGCACTCCGGGGATCGACCATACCGCATGTTTTGGGGTTTTTTGTTTCTCCTCCGCTCTCTTGACCCACACAGTCATTGCGTGTCGGCTGAAAGGGAAAGTGTCTTCTCTTCTGTGCCACGAAAGCTGGGATGACGCCCTTCTTTTCCTTCCCAGCTCCACTCCGTCATTCCTGTATAAACTATTGTTTCTGTGCTGTCGTTAGAATCCAGGAAATTTTTTTAAAGAGCCAAACTTTTCACCAATGGATTTTTATTAGCAGAAAATAAAACAGGGCGCATTGATTCGTGCAACACGTAATTGAATAGCTGCCTCGACTGTGCGGCTGTATTTTACATCCGGTCACAAGGACACCGTTTGGTTTCTGACAGTCACAGCCTACAAAATTCCCACCATAATATTGCCAAAACTAGTTACTTTAGATACCAGTATTGCAAGGAAGATTGGGAGAATAAGGAAGGGGGGAAACCAGGTACTGTGACTACAGTAGTCTTGGTTATCTGACCTCCTCATCCGACACTTCATATTATCAGTTTCCCATCATGGTGCGCCTGAGCAGACAGTTTGGAACCTTCCAGATAGATTTGAAAACTTTTCTGGTGGTTAGCCCCACCCACTCTCCACTTGTGAGTACAAGTAGCTAGTGGACGGACCATATTATCAGACACCCCACTTGTCCCGGCAGCCGGCTCCTTCCTTTGCTCACTCACCTGCCCTCCTGGCTGGGTTCTGATTCTGCGCAAGTGAGGGAGGGCGGCAAAGGTGGCGGCAGAAGCAGAAGCTTGGCCTCCCCTTCCTGCCTCCTCCCCATATGGCTCATCTTGGTAGCAAAGGCGGCAGCAGCAGTGACCACCTTTGCCGCCCCCGCTCGCTCGCACACTGAGCCGGGTCCTGGTTCTGCCACCACTGCCACCAGGACCAGGCTTAGTGAGGGAGCATGGATGAGTGAGTGAGGGCGGGGGGTGGCGGCATAGGTGGCAGCAGCGGTAAAGCAGGAGCCTGAAAGAGGCGGCCAGGCTCCTGCTGCTACCTTTGCAGCCCTTGCTCGCTTGCTCACTCACTGGGCTGGGTCTTAGTGGCAGCGGCGGTGGCAGAACCAGAACCCAGCCCAGTGATTTAGCGAGCAAGCAAACAAGGGCTGCAAAGGTGGCCGCCGCTGCTCGGATGAGTGGGGTAGGGAACTGGGGCCTGGAGGAGGCAGGAATGGGAGGCCAAGCTCCTGCTTCTGCTGCCGCCTTTGCAGCCCTCGTTCACTTGCACGCTCACTGGGCTGGGTCTCAGTGGCAGCGGTGGTGGCAGAACCAGGACCCAGACCGGTGAGTGAGCGAGCAAGCGAGGGAGGGCTGCAAAGGTGGCCACCACTGCTGGGATGAGTGGTGTAGGGAACTGGGGCCTGGAGGAGGCAGGAAGGGTAGGCCTGTATAGTCTCACCACCTCTTGATCTCTTCAGCTTCTGCTAGATCCCTGCCATCTTTGTTTTTAAGCCCATTCAACCTCACTCCTCAGGATGTCTGGTTCTAACTCACCACACCGTCAAAACTATCCTCAGTATTATTATCCTGCCTATGCAGATCTTCTGTATAGTCTCGCCACTTTCTCTTCATCTCTTCAGCTTCTGTTAGGTCCCACCATCTTTGTTTTTAAGCCCATTCAACCTCACTCCTCAGGATGTCTGGTTCTAACTCACTCACCACACCGTCAAAACTATCCTCAGTATTATTATCCTTCCTATGCAGATCTTCTGTATAGTCTCACCACCTTCTCTTGATCTCTTCAGCTTCTGTTAGGTCCCTGCCATCTTTGTTTTTAAGCCACCCATTCAACCTCACTCCTCAGGATGTCTGGTTCTAACTCACTCACCACACCGTCAAAACTATCCTCAGTATTATTATCCTTCCTATGCAGATCTTCTGTATAGTCTCACCACCTTCTCTTGATCTCTTCAGCTTCTGTTAGGTCCCTGCCATCTTTGTTTTTAAGCCACCCATTCAACCTCACTCCTCAGGATGTCTGGTTCTAACTCACTCACCACACCGCCAAAACTATCCTCGGTATTATTATCCTTCCTATGCAGATCTTCTGTATAGTCTCGCCACCTTCTCTTGATCTCTTCAGCTTCTGTTAGGTCCCTGCCATCTTTGTTTCTTATCATGCCAATTTTTGCCTGCTATTTACCTCCAATGTTTCTAATTTTCTGGAAGAAGTCTATTGTCTTCTTCCACTTCCATGCATTGCTTGTTTAAAAATAGTTCCTTATCTCTTCTGGCTAACCTCTGGAATTGCGCATTTAACTGGGCATATCTCCCCCTAGCACTGTCTCCTTTTGCTTTCCTCCTTTCTTGGGCTACTTCCAGCTTCTCAGCAGACAACCATCTTGCCTTCTTGCTTTTCTTTTTCTTTGTGTCTCCTATCTGGACACAAACCATCTGCCTGCTCCTTAAGCCTGGACACAACACAATCTCCATCTCGATGGCCAAGAACATTGAGATGCAGACCCTCACAGAACATCCTTCTGCTGTCTCTCCTAAAGACAAGATGTGCTTTGTGTTGTGTGCAACTGAGTTATGGGAGGCATTAAAGGAACAGGAGAGTCTCCTCTCCTGGACTCGAGCGTTTCTCTCTCTGCTTGGCAGCTCACCAACTTCTTGAAAGGCAGAAACAGACACAAGGGAGGTCTGGAATCCCTCAACTGGGGTGAGATGGTTTCTCTCTCCCCAAAAGCAACTTCCTTCTTTGGGAAGGTTAAGGCAGCCCAAGCTTTGCCAGGGAAAGACGGGTATCTGAGGCTTCCTCTGCCCATCTTGTCCTTCTCCGCTGTTCATTCCACCAAGAGAAGAAAAATACAGAACCATCTGTACCAGGAAGAACGTTTCTCTGTGCCATATTACGACGCAATATTAAGGGAAGGATGTATTAAAAGGCAAACGAGAGCACACATTATTTGGCTCAGGCTCGCTCTCAGCACCTTCCGTCTCCATTTAGGTTTTGATGCAGGAATCCCACAATGTAGCTCAGGCATGGGCCAACTTGGGCCCTCCCTCCAGGTGTTTTGGACTCCAACTCCCACAATTCCTAGCAGCCTACCGGCTGCTAGGAATTGTGGGAGTTGGAGTCCAGAACACCTGGAGGGAGGGCCCAAGTTGGCCCATGCCTGATGTAGCCCTATTCAATGTAAACAAACCAACAAGCCCCCCCCCCCCAAATGTCTCTGGAGAAGGGAAGTCCTGGCTCAGAAAGAGTTGATGAAGTTCAAGTAAGCGTTCAAGAAGCCCTGGGGGTCCTCCAGTTGTGGGTAGTGGCTGATGTGGTCGTCCAGGACGGAGACCGTGGACATCGGAAGCACTTCTCTGCAAAGGAAGAAGAAACGTCTCTCAGAACATCACGACACAAGACAGAATAGGACGCAGAACAATGGCTTCAAACTACAAGAAAGGAGATTCCATCTGAACATGAGGAAGAACTTCCTGACTGTGAGAGCCGTTCAGCAGTGGAACTCTCTGCCCCGGAGTGTGGTGGAGGCTCCTTCTTTGGAAGCTTTTAAACAGAGGCTGGATGGCCATCTGTCAGGGGTGCTTTGAATGCAATATTCCTGCTTCTTGACGGGGTTGGATTGGATGGCCCATGAGGTCTCTTCCAACTCCTCCAATTTCTCCTAACACTATGATTCCATGACTCCTAGAGTTAGAAGGGACCCCTAAAGGCCATCTAGTCCAACCCCCTTCTGTTATAAGATAGGTGAGATGGATTGATTAGAGGGTTGGATGGACTCTTAGAATTGGAAGAGACCTTTGAAGGTCATCCAGTCCAAACCCCTTCTGTCATAATAGATAGGTGAGATGGATAGATTAGATGGCTCGATAGACCCTTAGAATTGGAAGGGACCTCTGAAGGTCATCCAGTCTAACCCCCTTCTACCATAATAGATAGGTGAGATGGATAGATTAGGTGGCTAGATAAGACTCTTAGAAGTGGAAGGGACCTCTAAAGGTCGTCCAGTCCAATCCCCTTCTACTATAATAGATACATCCATACATACATGAATAGATAGACTCATAGAGTGGGAAGGCACCCCAAAGGTCATCTAGTCCAACACACTTCTGTCAAGATTGATAGATGGATTAGCTAGATAGATTGGATGGATGGATAGATTAGATAGACTAATTCCTAGTTAGAAGGAGCCAAACATGACCATCCAGTCCAACCCCCTTCTGTCATAATAGATAGGATAGATAGATAGATAGATAGATAGATAGATAGATAAGATACCTAGATAGACTCTTAAAACTGGAAGGGACCCCTAAAGGCCATCTAGTTCAACACCCTTCTGCCATAGTAGGTAGGTAGATAGACAGACAGACAGATAGATAGATACAAACATGGATAAATAGACTCCTAGAGTGGGAAGGCACCCCTAAAGGCCATCTAGTCCAACACTCTTTGACCATAATAGATAGAGTGATGGATAGATAGATTAGATAGACAGATAGACAGACTGACTGACTGACTCCTGGTGTTAGAAGGGAACCTAAAGAAGGCCATCCAGTCCAACCCCCTTCTGTCATAATAGATAGATTAGATTGATTAGATAGATAAGACTAGTTGGAAGGGACCCCTAAAGGCCATCCAGTCCAAACCCCTTCTAATATAATAGATAGGTGGATAGATTAGATGGCTAGATAGACTCTTAGAATTGGAAGGGACCTCTAAAGGTCATCCAGTCCAATCCCCTTCTACCATAATATATACATTCATACATAGACTCCTAGAGTGGGAATGCAACCCTAAAGGTCATCTAGTCCAACACTCTTCTGCCATGATTGATAGATGAATTAGCTAGATAGATTGGATGGATGGATAGATTCGATAGACTAATTCCTAGAGTTAGAAGGGAAGCCAAACAAGACCATCTAGTCCAACCCCCTTCTGTCATAATATGCCGCCTTTCTCACCCCGAAAGTGACTCAGAGCGGCTTACAAGGTATATATTACATACAATATATTATATTATTAGCATAGTACAATATCAGCATTAAACATTGGTCTATTACACCATACCACTATATCGTAATAGTATTAGTAATATTACATCTATATAAATAAAATGTAATGTTCGTTTGTGGGATTAACATAACTAAAAAACCACTGGACGAAATGACATGAAATTTGGAAACAACACCCCTAACAGACCAACGAGTGACTATCACTCATAACCCCCCCTCCCAAAAAAAACAAAAAACAGTGAAAGAACGGAAGAGCAGGGGAAAGAAGGAAGGAAGCATGGAAAGCAAAGAGCGAAGGACAGGAAAGAGGTAGAGAAGGAAAAGAGAAAGAGAAAGAAAAAAGGAGGGAAGGAAGGAGAGCGACGGAAGGAGGGAAAGAAGGAGAGAAAGAGAAAGGGAAGGAAAGAAGGAAAGACAGAAGGAAAGATGGAAGCAAAAAGCAAAGGAAGGAAGGAAAGAGGTAGAGAAGGAAGGAAGGAGAGAAGGAAAAAAAAAAGGGAAGGAAGGAAGGAAAGGGAGCAAAGGAAGGAGGGAAAGGAGAGAAAGAGGGAAGGAAGGTTGGCCACAGCAAGGCGTGGCAGATACAGCTAGTGTATTATAAATATATAACTATAATATATTATTATTACATTGCATTGCATTATAATATTATAAATATTATATATATACAATATATTATATTATATTTATTATATTATTAGAATAGCACAGGAGACAAGGTGGAACTGAGCTTTATGGAAGCTGCAATATAAGGAAGTAGTGTTTCCAAACTCTTCTCTCTGAATCAGGGACTAAACCACTATGTCCTTTGCCACCTACTTGTAGAGCTGTAGAAACTCTGGATGTGGATTCACAGGGTCCAGCGGTCCGTAAATCAGATGCACTGCAAGAGAAGAGAAAGAGCAAGGAAAGGGAGAAATTGGAGGATCCTTTATTATTTATCTATTTATTTATTTACGCCATTTATACGCCGCCATTTTCACCCCGAAGAGGACTCAGAGCAGCTTACAAGGTATATATTGCATACAAAATATTGTATTATTAGCATAGTCCTTTGTGATATCACAAATGACTACCATCTCACCCGCCTCATGGGAAACCTACTACAAAACAGAAGCTTTTCTGTTGAGTTCCAGGGCCAGAGAAGCAGATGGTGGAAACAGAAGAACGGCCTGCCTCAGGGGAGTGTGCTTGCTCCATCCATGTTCAACATTTACACAAATGACCAGCCACTGCCAGAAGGGACAGAGAGTTTCATCTATGCTGATGATCGTGCCATCACCGCTCAAGCAGGGAGCTTTGAGATGGTTGAACAGAAGCTCTCCGAAGCTCTAGGTGCTCTTACTGCCTATTACAGGGAAAACCAGCTGATCCCTAATCCATCTAAAACACAGACATGTGCCTTTCATCTCAAGAACAGACAAGCATCCCGAGCTCTGAGATGACCTGGGAAGGAATCCCACTGGAGCATTGCAGCGCACCCAAATACCTGGGAGTCACTCTGGACCGTGCTCTGACCTACAAGAAGCACTGCCTGAACATCAAGCAAAAAGTGGGCGCTAGAAACAATATCATACGAAAGCTGACTGGCACAACCTGGGGATCACAACCAGACACAGTGAAGACATCTGCCCTTGCGCTGTGCTACTCTGCTGCTGAGTATGCATGCCCAGTGTGGAACACATTTCACCACACTAAAACAGTGGATGTGGCTTTTAATGAGACATGCCACATTATCACGGGGTGTCTGCACCCTACACCACTGGAGAAATTACACTGCTTAGCCGGTATTGCACCACCTGACATCCGCCGGGAAGTGGCAGCCAATAGTGAAAGGACCAAGGCAGAGACATCTCCAGCTCATCCCCTGTTTGGGTATCAGCCAGCAAAACAACGACTGAAATGAAGAAATAGTTTTCTAAGATCTACAGAGACACTCGCTGGAACACCTCAGCAAGCGAGAGTCCAAAAGTGGCAGGCTCAAACCCAGAACCTCAATCAATGGCTGATACCAAATGAGAGACTCCCCCCTGGGCACACAGAAGACTGGGCGACCTGGAAGGCGCTGAACAGACTGCGCTCTGGCACCACGAGATGCAGAGCCAACCTTCAGAAATGGGACCATAACACAGGAAAGCCACTTCCAACTCACAGGGAACAGATGTGGATTCCAAGGCTCCGACCCAGCGGTCCCTGTGCTTCTTCCTTTGGTTGATGAACTGCAAAACGCTGGAGAAAAAACAAAGCCCAGGCATTAAAACATGCTCAGAGCCCGAGAGGGGTCTCTTCTTCATGCTCTGGGGAAGCTAGTTAGTAAACAGCTGTATTATATCACTACTGACTGAGAGGTCGTGAGTTCGAAGCCAGCCTGGGTCGGAGTGAGCTCCCGACCATTAATAGTCTAGCTTGCTGTCGACCTATGCAGCCCGAAAGACAGTTGCATCTGTCAAGAAGGTAATTTAGGTACCGCTTTACGCGTGGAAGCTAATTTAACTAATTTACGAATCCATAAAACCTTCCAGCAGCATGCGTAGGAATGAGGAAGTACTCCATCAAGTGGACGGTGAAGCAGCAGCTCCCCCTGTGGCCAAAATTGAGCATATCCTCATGAAGCCAGTAAAGCTGGAATGTTGAATTGCCTCTGTGTCTGTGTATATATATATGTGTGTGTGTGTGTTGTATGTCTAAATTGGCATTGCATGTTTGCCATGTACATGTGCATCGTAATCCGTCCTGAGTCCCCTGTGGAGTGAGAAGGGTGGAATATAAATACTGCAAATATATAAATAGGATTTTCATCATTCATAGAATCATAGAATAATCGAGTTGGAAGAGACCCCATGGACTATCTAGTCCAACCCCCTTCTGCCATGCAGGAAAAGCACAATCAGAACACCACTGACAGATGACCACCCATCCTCTGTTTAAAACCTTCCAAGAAAGGAGCTTCCACCACACTCCGGGAGGCAGAGAGTTCCACCGCTGAACAGGTCATGAGTTCAAAGCCAGCCAGGGTCGGAGTGAGCTCCCGATCATTAATAGTCTAGCTTGCTGTTGGCCTATGCAGCCCTAAAGACAGTTGCATCTCTCAAGTAGGAAATTTAGGTACTGCTTTATGCGTGGATGCTAATTTAACTAATTTACAAACCCATAAAACCTTCCAGCAGCGTGCGTAGGAATGAGGAAGTACTCCATCAAGTGGACGGTGAAGCAACAGCTCCCCCTGTGGCCAAAATTGAGCATATCCTCATGAAATCAGAAAAGCTGGAATGTGAAATTGCCTCTCTGTCTGTGTGTGTATGTGTGTGTGTGTGTGTGTATAATATACTAGCTGTCCCCTGCCACGCGTTACTGTAGCCCAGTCTGGTGATCTGGAATATAAAGTAATGAGAAAGTGTTGGTTTGTAATATATGTAATTTCTTTCTGCTTGTGGGTAAACAGTATTTCTTGCTGTTTCTTTGTCAGTGTTGATGTGGAGAGTGTCTGGTTTGCCTAATCAGGAACATGCAACATATAATTATCCTTCTTCAGGGGTCCCTTTCACATCTATGATACTATATCTGTGTGTGTGTGAATCATATCTATCTATATCTATGGCTGGATGGCTCTTTGTCAGGAGGGCTTTGATTATGTTTCCTTGCTCTGGTGAAGGGAGTTGGACTGGATGGCCTTAAGTATTTTCTGTTGGTCATGGGGTTCTGTGTGGGAAGTTTGCCCAATTCTGTCATTTGTGGGGTTCAGAATGCTCTTTGATTGTAGGTGAACTATAAATCCCAGTAGCTACAACTCCCAAATGTCAAGGTCTATTTTCCCCAAACTCCATCTGTGTTCACATTTGGGCATATTGAGTATCTGTGCCAAGTTTGGTCCAGATCCATCATTGTTTGAGTCCACAGTGCTCTCTGGATGTAGGTGAACTACAACTCCAAACTCAAGGTCAATTCCCACCAAACCCTTCTAGTATTTTCTGTTGGTCATGGGAGTGCTGTGTGCCACGTTTGGTTCAATTCTATCATTGGTGGAGTTCAGAATGCTCTTTGATTGTAGGTGAACTATAAATCCCAGCAACTACAAGTCCCAAATGTCAAGGTCTATTTCCCCCAAACTTCACCAATGTTCACATTTGGGCATATTGAATATTCGTGCCAAGTTTGGTCCAGATCCATCATTGTTTGAGTCCACAGTGCTCTCTGGATGTAGGCAAACTACAACGCCAAAACCCAAGGTCAATGCCCACCAAGCCCTTCCAGTATTTTCTGTTGCTCATGGGAGTTCTGTGTGCCAAGTTTGGTTCAATTCTATCATTGGTGGAGTTCAGAATGCTCTTTGATTGTAGGTGAACTATAAATCCCAGCAACTACAACTCCCAAATGACAAAATCATTTTTTAGTGATGGTCATTTGGTAGATTTTGTTTAGTGCTCTCCTAGAGCTGGCTTTTCAGTGAATGAAGCACTCCAGGTTATTCCAGGTAAAGGTAATAGGACCCAGGTGAGATGCTTATTGGATTCCCAAAACACAAAGGAAGGGCCAGAGGGGTGAAAGAGGAGAGCTCAGGCATGCCGGATCTCTTTCCTCTGCTTTGAAAGGAAAACCTCAGCGTAGAGAACAGCCATTCACAAGCTCACAAGCTCATATCTATCAGGCTCCAAACATCTTCTCTGCAGGCCAAACATGGCATTCTAGGTTTCCTCAATGGCTAAAATAAATGGGGGCCATGATGTCCCATTTCCCGGAACAAGCACAAAACCCTTTATTTACAAAAGGTATTGCTCCTTCCCCGTTTGACCCACCAATTACTCCTTCCTCCATCATTGGCGATCCCTTGTGTCCAAGTAAGATGGCCTTCAAAGCGTAGGGTCTCGGTGGTGGGTCCAGAGGTGGCTGTAGCGACCTATTCTGGACCTGAATGTTCTTCCGCAATGAGGACATCGGTTTCGAGGTGGAAGGTGGTCCTGACAAGGATTGGCTTGAGGCACCTCCTTCCTCTTGATGAGTTTTTCCCCTTTCACCCTCCATTTGTGGCTCTTCAAATTCCACAGCACTGTTGGTAACAGCTGACCTCTACTTAGACAACTGGTTCCCCCTTTTTTTGACCAGGGACCACTCACTCTCCAAGATTAGTACCAAAATCGGTTTTTGATCAACTTGAGATTTGGATTGGTTATCTGGGGTGCTGATTCTGAAAATGGCATTGGATAGACCACATCAGTTCTAGTTTCTGATACAGAACATATGCCATCCAGTAGTCACCATCTATCTGCACTCCAGCAAAGCATACGGGGAATGTGGAAGTACTTCATCAGTGTCGCAAATGGATGATGAAAGCGACAGCTCCCCTGGCGGCCAGAAAAATTAAATAGTCTCTGACTGTCCATCTATATCTGTTGTGTGTCTTTGGCATTGAATGTTTGCCATATATGTGTACACTGTAATCCGCCCTGAGTCCCCTGAGGGGTGAGAAGGGTGGAATAGAAATACTGTAAATAAATAAATAAATAAACTTCCTGGGAAGGAGGAGCAACCCAACACAGAACATTCATCCTTTTGTTCCCTCTCCTCAGCATTAAAGCCATACTAGAAACAATATCATATGAAAGCTGACTGGCACAACCTGGAGATCACAACCAGACACAGTGAAGGCATCTGCCCTTGCGCTATGCTACTCTGCTGCTGAGTACGCATGCCCAGTGTGGAACACATCTCACCACATTAAAACAGTGGATGTGGCTCTTAATGAGACATGCCACATTATCACGGGGTGTCTGCGCCCTACACCACTGGAGAAATTACACTGTTTAGCCGGTATTGCACCACCTGACATCCGCTGGGAAGTAGCAGCCAATAGTGAAAGGACCGAGGCAGAGACATCTCCAGCTCATCCCTTGTTTGGGTATCAGCCAGCACATCAATGACTTAAATCTTGAAGGTCACAACAACATCTGTTATAGAACTCCAATATGCAGATGATAATGTAGTCTGTGCGAGAGTTGCCAGATGTTCAAGCTGGGTTCAGAAAAGGCAGAGGAACGAGAGACCAGATTGCCAATATCCGCTGGATAATGG
Organism: Anolis sagrei ordinatus; assembly: GCF_025583915.1. NCBI lineage: Eukaryota > Metazoa > Chordata > Lepidosauria > Squamata > Anolidae > Anolis > Anolis sagrei. The sequence continues at coordinate 5,755,208 of NW_026847549.1, read as the reverse complement.
AGAAAGGCAGGGAGTTTCAGAAAAACATCTACTTCTGCTTTATTGACTATTCTAAAGCCTTTGACTGTGTGGATCATAATAAATTGTGGCAATTCTTAGTGGGATGGGCATCCCAAGACACCTTGTCTCTCTCCTGAGGAATCTGTACAAGGACCAAGTAGCAACAGTAAGAACTGACCACGGAACAACAGACTGGTTCAAGATTGGGAAAGGCGTACGGCAAGGCTGCATCCTCTCACCCAACCTTTTTAACTTGTATGCAGAACACATCATGCGATGTTCGGGGCTGGATGAATGCAAAGCTGGGGTGAAAATTGCTGGAAGAAACATTAACAACCTCAGATATGCAGATGACACCACTCTGATGGCCGAAAGCGAGGAGGAGGTGAGGAGCCTTCTAATCAAGGTGAAAGAAGAAAGCGCAAAAGCCGGGTTGCAGCTAAACGTCAAAAAAACCAAGATTATGGCAACAAGAATGATTGACAACTGGAAAATAGAAGGAGAAACCGTGGAGGCCGTGACAGACTTTGTATTTCTAGGGGCAAAGATTACTGCAGATGCAGACTGTAGCCAGGAAATCAGAAGACGCTTACTTCTTGGGAGGAGAGCAATGTCCAGTCTCGATAAAATAGTGAAGAGTAGAGACATCAGACTGACAACAAAGATCCGCCTAGTCAAAGCCATGGTATTACCCTGTAGTCACCTACGGATGTGAGAGCTGGACCTTAGGGAAGGCTGAGCGAAGGAAGATTGATGCTTTTGAGCTGTGGTGTTGGAGGAAAGTGCTGAGAGTGCCTTGGACTGCGAGAAGATCCAACCAGTCCATCCTCCAGGAAATAAAGCCCGACTGCTCATGGAGGGAAGGAGACTAGAGACAAAGTTGAAGTACTTTGGCCACATCAGACAGGAAAGCCTAGAGAAGACAATTATGCTGGGGAAAGTGGAAGGTAAAAGGAAGAGGGGCCGACCAAAGGCAAGATGGATGGATGGCATCCTTGAAGTGACTGGACTGACCTTGAAGGAGCTGGGGGTGGTGACGGCCAACAGGGAGCTCTGGCGTGGGCTGGTCCATGAGGTCACGAAGAGTCGGAGACGACTGAACGAATGAACAACAACAACAATAGTCTGTGCGCATTCAGAAGACCTACAAGTCACTCCTTCCTTACAAGGCTGCTAGCAATGTAGCTATTCAGATTGCAAAGCATCTCGCTCATTATTCTTTGCAACTAGTGTCCATACCTGTCAATCACAAGGTTGCCATCATTTGTCCGAACCGCCGTCCACATGTCCCAATATTCAGCATCTGAAGGCTGAGTGTATGGACCAAAGACCGCCGAAAGCCTAGAAAGATTCCAAAAAGAGAGCAAGAGACCACCGTTCAGATCCCATGAGGCCTAAATTGGGAAGCAAGAGTGGGCAAAGAGTGGCCCAAGGGCTAAAGCAGGCATGGGCCAACTTTGGCCCTCCAGGTGTTTTGGACCTCAACTCTCACAATTCCTAACAGCCTATCAGCTGTTAGGAATTGTGGGAGTTGAAGTCCAAAACACCTGGAGGGCCAAAGTTGGCCCATGCCTGCCCTAGAGGCATTTCGGTGTATTTTTTCCCATTTTGGATTGTAGAGAAGCAAATAAACAAACCCACCCTTTGGTAAAGAAGAAATAGTTTGACAGCCGGGTAATAACGGGTGCCAGAAAGCCACCGTCCTTGAGAATCTGCAAAACAAAAGAAAAAGGGAAATGACAAACTGATTCTGAAGCAAGAGTTTGCAAAGCACAACACAGATAGAGTTGGGTTTCTTTTGCTCTTCACCAAATAAAGAACATATATTGAGAAGTCTCCTCTGTTAGGACAATTTGATCCTTAGGACTGCAGTTTTGTGCTTGCATTTCCAACATATAGTGTCCTTATCACTGAGTTTTCTTGGCCATATTTGTTTATTATTATTGTTATTGTTATTGCTTGAAACACAACAAGATGAGTCCACAGCAGACACTCTGCTGGCTGTTGTATTGGATCACACTTTGGACACTTCCCAAGTGTCTAGGACTGTGTGATGTATATTATTAATATTGTTGCTGTTGTTGTTATTATTTGAAACACAACAAGATGAGTCAAACAGCAGACACTCTGCTGGCTGTTGTATTGGATCACACGTCGGGCCCTTCCCAAGTGTCTAGGACTGTGTGATGTATCAGCAAATAATGTGTGCAGATCCCAGTAAGGTGGCCTTCTGCAGCTGACAGATGGTAATTTTGTCAGCGCCGATTGTGTTTAAGTGCAGGCCAAGGTCTTTAGGCACTGCACCTAGTGTGCCGATCACCACTGGGACCCCCTTGATTGGTTTGTGCCAGAGTCTTTGCAGTTTGATCTTTAAATCCTCATATCGTGTCAGCTTTTCCAGTTGTTTCTCTTCAATCCTGCTGTCACCTGGGATTGCAACATCGATGAACCATACTTTGTTTTTTAACACGATTGTGAGGTCAAGAGTATTATGCTCCAAAACTCTGTCTGTCTGAATCCAGAAGTCCCAGAGGAGTTTGGCGTGTTCATTCTCTGTAACTTTTTCCAGCTTGTGATCCTACCAGTTCCTTGTCGCAGGCAGATGGTGTTTGTTGCACAAGTTCCAATGAATCATCTGAGCAATGGTGTTGTGCCTCTGCTTGTAGTCTGTCTGCGCAATCTTCTTGCAGCAGCTGAGGATGTGATCTATTGTTTCATCTGCTTCCTTGCAGAGTCTACGTTTGGGATCTGCCATCGACTTTTCAATTCTGGCTTTGATGGCATTGGTTCTATTATTATTAGTATTATTGGTTGTTGTTGTTGTTGTTGTTGTTGTTGTTGTTGTTGTTGTTATTATTATTATTATTATTATTATTATTATTATTCCTTGAGGAGGAGAGTGTGTGATTTGCCCAGGGTCACACAATGGATTTCGATGGCCAACCCTGGTCTCTTACAATAGGATATGAAGGAGCGAAATCACTCACCTTTTGAATGAATCTTGGATGGTGAGTTTCTGGGAAAATACCTGAAAGATACAAAGAGAGACTTAATTAGGAGTTTTGATGCAACAGCTTGCCATACAATGAGAATTATTTTATCTGACACTTTGATGATAATCAAAAATTATTTCTTTTACTTCCTCCTCCTCCTCCTCTTCTTTTTCCTCCTCCTCCTCCTCCTCTTCCTCCTCCTCTTCTTCTTCCTCCTCTTCCTCCTCCTCCTCCTCTTCCTCCTCCTCCTCTTCTTCCTCCTCCTCCTCTTCTCTCCTCCTCCTCCTCTTCTCCTCTTTCTTCTTCTCCTCCTCCTCCTCTTCCCTCCTCTTCTTCCTCCTCCTCCTCTTCTCCTCTCCTCTTCTTCTCCCTCTTCCTCCTCCTCTTCCTCCTCTCTTCCTTCTCCTCTTCCTTCTCTTCCTCTCCTCCTCTTCTTCTCTCCTCCTCTTCCTCCTCCTCTTCCCCTCCTCCTTTCTTCTTCTCCTCCTCTTCCTCCTCTCTC
>NW_026847549.1:5746713-5749213 GCF_025583915.1 Anolis sagrei ordinatus | reverse complement strand
GTGGAGTGGGCAGATCAAAAGACAACCTGGCAAAATGGCACGACCTAGAAGAATCCTCTACCTTGTGCGACTGTGGAGCGGAACAGAAAACTCTGCATCTGTATGCTTGTCTGTAATGTCCTGCCTCATGCACAGAGGAAGAATTGCTTGAGGGTACAGACAATGCAGTCGCTGTTGCCCGTTTTTGGTCAAAAGATATTTAGTCGCTTGTGCCCTTTCTATTTTTATCAGCTTATACTAATTTGTGCAATGCTTTTGATACGAAATAAAGTATTTCAATCCAATCTACAATTTCCTTACAATGCACTTTCTCCTGTCGTTAATGAAGACCAAACCCCACTGCTCCTCCTTCTTGGGCTTCTTCCTTACAAATACACTTTCTCTATTTCCTATCTCACCCAGGGTTTTTAACGTTTTAACATTTTATCTTGCACATTTGGCCCGCCCTTTATGTTTGATTTTTATTATGTTATTTTGCACTGTTTATTTTATTTTGTTACATTATGCATTTGTTGTGTTTAATTTTCTGTTGTTTTGTATCTTATTTTGCTGTATTATTTTTGAGCTTGGCCTCGTGTTAGTTGTCCCGAGTCATAGAATCATAGAATCAAAGAGTTGGAAGAGACCTCATGGGCCATCCAGTCCAACCCCATTCTGCCAAGAAGCAGGAATATTGCATTCAAATCACCCCTGACAGATGGCCATCCAGCCTCTGTTTAAAAGCTTCCAAAGAAGGAGCCTCCACTACACTCCAGGGCAGAGAGTTCCACCGCTGAACAGCTCTCACAGTCAGGAAGTTCTTCCTCATTTTCAGATGGAATCTCCTTTCTTGTAGTTTGAAGCCATTGTTCCACATCCTAGTCTCCAGGGCAGCAGAAAAAAAGCTTGCTCCCTCCTCAAGGAAGCAGAAAACAAGTTTGCTCCCTCCTCCTGTGGCTTCGTCTCACATATTTATACATGGCTATCATATCTCCTCTCAGCCTTCTCTTCTTCCTTTGGGGAGATGTGTGGGCGTGTTGGTATAAATAAAGTCATTTAGGTTGAGAACCACTGTTTTAGATGATAGAATAGAAGGCATGTGTGAAGGAGGTCCGTTATTAAACTGCTGCCACCAACTGTGACGATGACCGTTTTAATGCCACCGAATACCACCAATTGTGAAGGTGCACGTGGTAAAGCACCCACTGCCACCTTATCTATGAGGGAAGCCGGGCAACGATCAATATCAGCCTAGGAACTATTTTATAAAGGGACTGTTTCTGGCTGACTTTATTATTGCAGGCTGTTCAACTTAGAAGAAACTGTATCAGGCAAGGCTTGAGGAAAAAGTAACAAGTTTATTTTAACAGGAGTATAACAATGTATAACTGTTCTTCAAAAGAGGCACAAATCTTGATGGTTACATTGGAAAGGTTTCATGAGTAAACTCAGGCAAACACTTCATAAGGTTTCACAGCTGGCACAACAGGCTTAAACCCAGCCAAACCTTGATTCTTAATTTAGAATCAACAACCCCCTGTACCGGGTCCTTCTCTGCAACCACTTTGGTCACCAATTGATTCACTGAATCTCTAAGAGATTCAGTTTTTCCCTATAGCACACTGGCTACAGACACATTCCCTGAATCTCCACCAAAAGATTCAGTGTTTTCTCAGTAGCTCTCCGGCCACTGACTGGATTTTTAAAACACAGCTGCCTCTGAAGAGGCGGTTGGCTCCGCCCCTGTTGCTATGGCAACTTAGCTAACATCAAGCCACTCCCACAAAACATAACCTCCCATACTTACCATCCCTAAACCATTGTCCAAACTACACATAACCAAAGGAATAAAATTTACACATCGTCACACCATGAGTATTAACAACAATTCAGTTAAAAAACATTAAAAACATATTCAAAACTAAAAACCACAGCAGAAACTAAGCAGACAGGCCCAAACTCAAAACTAAAGAAGGATCACGGCTCTTTGTACTCAATTGGGCTTTAAATCCTTTCGCGCTTTAAGCCTCGAATGACTCAGATTACACAAGAAGAAACCTGATTCAGCATAAGGCAGAATTTGGAGAGTGTGGAAATTCTTTACCAAAACAAACCACCATTCCCCACTCCTTACCTCCATTTGACAGGCACAGACTGTTGATGAGAACACGTCCTGTTTTGTTGTGTTCATACCTGAGAATGGACAACAGCGTAAGGCAAAGATGAAACAACCACAAGAAGAATAGACCTGACTACAGCAATTTAAGACAAAGTCCCTACCTACAAGACACTTCCATTACAATCCATACATGACTGCTTGAGTATCATTTCATTACACTACACAACAAAATCTGAAAGTGTTATTTCCTGTTTGATTGTACAGTACTTTACTTTGAAAGTATACTCCAGAAACTTTGTGTGATTGTCACGAACTATGTTGAATTGAATGTATTGTCGAAGGCTTTCATGGCCGGAATCACTCAGTTCTTGTGGGTTTTTTTCGGGCTATATGGCCATGTTC
>NW_026847549.1:5630366-5703615 GCF_025583915.1 Anolis sagrei ordinatus | reverse complement strand
GCCTTCCTCTTGGTACGTTTCTCTCTTTTGGCCTCCATTCATGCCCCTTCAAATTCTGCAGCACTGCTGGTCATAGCTGACCTCCAACTGAAGCGCTCAAGGGCCAGGGCTTCCCAGTTCTCAGTGTCTATGCCAGAGTTTTTAAGAGTTTGAATCTCTTTTCCTGTCCACCAACATTCTGTTTTCCGTTCTTGAGTTCGGAGTAGAGCAACTGCTTTGGGAGACGGTGGTCGGGCATCCGGACAACGTGGCCGGTCCAGTGGAGTTGATGGCGGAGGACCATCACTTCAATGCTGGTGGTCTTTGCTTCTTCCAGCACACTGACATTTGTACGCTTGTCTTCCCAAGGGATATGCAGGATTTTTCAGAGGCAACACTGATGGAATCGTTCTAGGAGTTGTATGTGACATCTGTAGACAGTCCACGTCTGACAAGCGTGTAGCAGGGTTGGCAGGACAATAGCTTTATAAACAAGCACCTTGGTCTCCCTACGGATGTCCCAGTTCTCAAACACTTTCTGTTTCATTCAGAAAAATGCTGTATGCAGATGACATCGTAATCCAGAACTCCGGATGAGCTCTCTCAACGGCATCAAATGGCCTTGCAGCTGCAAGGCCTGGCTGCTTCCTGCCTGGGGGAATCCTTTGTTGGGACATGTTAGCTGGCCCTGATTGTTTCTTGTCTGGATTTCCCCTGTCTTTTTCATGTTCCTCTTTTTTTACTGTCCTGATTTTAGAGTTTTTAATACTGGTAGCCAGATGTTGTTGAAATTGCCCACATGGATTTCAATGGCTTCTCTGTGCAGTCAGACATGGTGGTCGTCCTTTCTCAAAAGCCATCTTTACCCCAAAAAAATATTATCACATTATGTGTGTTTGTATATATATATATATATAGAGAGAGAGAGATAGCATAATGCTATGTTTTGTTTGATTATTATTACTATATGCTTATTAATTATTTATTTAACAGTTGTGGGTCCGTGGACTGTAATACAGTTCTTACTTGATATAATATAATTATAATAAATGTAACATAAATACAATTTCAATTTAAATAATTTTAAATGTAATAAATAATAATAGATATAAATACAATTTCAACCATTTAAAAATGCAAATAAATAATAATTAATATAAATACATTTAAATTAAAATCACTTTAAATAATAATAATAATTTATTTACCGTGTCAGGCAACCGAACAGTTGTATTACATTTTTTAACAGAACAAAAAAACAAACATTCAAAGGACACAGAGTTTGCAAGCTTGGTAGTTGATTAAATGTCCTTTGACCAGTATCTGGCCACTTGGAGCTGTTCTAGCGTGGTGAGATGCGTTCCACATTGGGCATACATATTCAGCAGCAGAGTAGCATAGCGCAAGGGCAGATGTCTTCACTGTGTCTGGTTGTGATCCCCAGGTTGTGCCAGTCAGCTTTCGTATGATATTGTTTCTAGCACGCACTTTTTGCTTGATGTTCAGGCAGTGCTTCTTGTAGGTCAGAGCACGGTCCAGAGTGACTCCCAGGGATTTGGGTGCGCTGCAATTTTCCAGTGGGATTCCTTCCCAGGTAATAATCCTCAGAGCTCGGGATGCTTCTCTGTTCTTGTGATGAAAAGCACTTGTCTGTGTTTTAGATCGATTAGGGATCAGCTGGTTTTCCCTGTAGTGGGCAGTAAGAGCTTCGGAGAGCTTCTGTTCTACCATCTCATAGCTCCCTGCCTGGGCGGTTTTATTTATTGAGTCATCAGCAACCAATCAGTTATATTACATTTCTAACAGAACAAAGCAAACAAACAGACAAAATACAAAAATACAAAATACAGAATACAAAATTTGTGAGTTTGGTAGTTGATTAAATGTCCTTTGATCAGTATCTGGCCACTTGGAGTGCCTCTGGTGTTGCCCCAAGGAGGTCCTCCATTGTGCCTGTGGCAGGGCTCAGGGTGCATTGCAGCAGGTGGTCTGTATTTTGCTCCTCTCCACACTCGCATGTCGTGGACTCCACTTTGTGGCCCCATTTCTCGAGGTTGGCTCTGCATCTCGTGGTGCCAGAGCGCAGTCTGTTCAGCGCCTTCCAAGTCGCCCAATCTTCTGTGTGCCCAGGGGAGTCTCTCATTTGGTATCAGCCATTGGTTGAGGTTCTGGGTTTGAGCCTGCCACTTTTGGACTCTTGCTTGCTGAGGGTGATGGCACGATCATCAGCATAGATGAAACTCTCTGTCCCTTCTGGCAGTGGCTGGTCATTTGTGTAGATGTTGAACATGGATGGAGCAAGCACGCTTCCCTGAGGCAGGCCGTTCTTCTGTTTCCGCCATCTGCTTCTCTGGCCCTGGAACTCAACAAAAAAGCTCCTGTTTTGTAGCAGGTTTCCTATGAGGCGGGTGAGACGGTCGTCCTTTGTGATATTATACACTTAATAATAATAATAATAATAATATATTTAAATTGAGATGATTTTAAAATGTAAATAAAAAATAAAGCCAGGGACTATTATATACATAATAAATGTAATATAAGTACAATTCCTATTTAAATAAAATTTTAATGTAATAAATAATAATAGATATAAATACAATTTAAACCATTTTAATGGGCAAATAAATAATAATATAAATACAATTTAAACCATTTTAATGGGCAAATAAATAATAATATAAATACAATTTAAACCATTTTAAAATGGTTTAAATTGTATTTATATTTATTACTTTTTATTACATTTAAATAATTAATAAATAAATAATATAAATACAATTTAAACCATTTAAAAATGCAAATAAATAATAATTAATATAAATACGTTTAGATTAAAATAACTTTAAATGTAAATAATAATAATAATAATAATAATAATAATAATAAGATATTTAAATTGAGATGTCTTTTAAATGTAAATAAAAAAACCAAGCCAGGGACTATTTTATTGACCAGGCCGCGCAAGGACAACAATGCTAACGCATGCGCACAATGCCTTGACGTCACAACCGTCGCTTCAAAGCCTTGGCTTGACCGCTAAGCGGAGGCGTCCCGCGTTGCCCCGGGCAACCAGTGACACGCCCCGCTCATGAAAGGGAGAAAGCGGAGTGCGCAGGCGCAGTAGGTCCGGCTCAGTTCTTTTTAAGAGGGAGAGAGCGCGCGCGGAAGCGGCTTGGCTGAGAGGGCGACCAATAAGGACGCCTGACCAGGCTAGGGCGGCTCTGATTGGTGGAGGCGCGCAGATAGGGCGACCAATGGCGACGGCGGTGTGGGCTAGGGATGCTCTGATTGGTGGAGACGCGCAGAGAGGCTGAGAGGCTGTCAGTTGGGCAGGATGTCGGCGAGGAGGCGCATCGGAGACCCTGAGGTGAGGCCTTGAGTCAATACAGCCTGCTAAATAATGATAATACCATTAATAATCTATTCCTTCTGCTTCTCCACGCCTTCATAGCCAACAATGAGGCAATTGGGTTCATCTTTCAAGCTTAAAGGAGGGAGATTTGGCCATCCAGGGGTTTGGGACTTCAACTCCCAGAAGCTCTTGCTGTATCAGCTAATGGCAAGGAATTCTGGGAGTTGGAGTCCAAAACAGCTAGAAGGCAAACGGTGTGGAATCAAAGCTTAGGGACTCTTTCATTGGTCATGGAATCATAGAATTGGAAGAGACCTCCTGGGCCATCCAGTCCAACCCCATTCTGCCAAGAAGCAGGAATATTGCATTCAAATCACCCCTGACAGATGGCCATCCAGCCTCTGTTTAAAAGCTTCCAAAGAAGGAGCCTCCAACACACTCCGGGGCAGAGAGTTCCACTGCTGAACGGCTCTCACAGTCAGGAAGTTCTTCCTCATGTTCAGATGGAATCTCCTCTCTTGTAGTTTGAAGCCATTGTTCCTGCGTCCTAGTCTCCAGGGAAGCAGAAAACAAGCTTGCTCCCTCCTCCCTGTGGCTTCATAGAATCAAAGAGTTGGAAGAGACCTCCTGGGCCATCCAGTCCAACCCCATTCTGCCAAGAAGCAGGAATATTGCATTCAAATCACCCCTGACAGATGGCCATCCAGCCTCTGTTTAAAAGCTTCCAAAGAAGGAGCCTCCACCACACTCCGGGGCAGAGAGTTCCACTGCTCATCCTCCCTGTGGCTTCCTCTCACATATTATACATGGCTATCATATCTCCTCTCAGCCTTCTCTTCTTCAGGCTAAACATGCCCAGCTCCTAAGCCGCTCCTCATAGGGCTTGTTCTCCAGACCCTTGATCATTTTAGTCGCCCTCCTCTGGACACATTCCAGCTTGTCAATATCTCTCTTGAATTGTGGTGCCCAGAACTGGACACAATATTCCAGGTGTGGTCTAACCAAAGCGGAATAGAGCACGGGGAGCATTACTTCCCTAGATCTGGACACTATGCCCCTCTTGATGCAGGCCAAAATCCCATTGGCTTTTTTTGCTGCCACATCACATTGTTGGCTCATGTTTAACTTGTTGACTCCATTAGCGTTGCCTCCGAAAAATCATGCAAATCTCTTGGGAAGACACGCAGACAAATGTCAGCATGGTGGAAAAAGCAAAGACCACCAACACTGAAGCAATGGTCCTCCGCCTTCAATTCTGCTGCACCAGCCACGTTGTCCAATTGCCCAATCACCTTCTCCCAAATCATTTGCTCTCCTCCGAACTCAAGAATGGAAAACGGAATGTTGGTGGACAGGAAAAGAGATTTAAAGATGGGCTCTGGCATAGACACCGAGAACTGGGAAATCCTGGCCCTTGAGTGCTCCAGCTGGAGGTCATCTGTGACCAGCAGTGCTGTAGAATTTGAAGAGGCACAAATGGAGGGCGAAAGAGAGAAACGTGCCAAGAGGAAGGCACGTCAAGCCAACCCCGACCGGGACACACCTTCCTCTTGGCATGTTTAACCCTTTCGTCCTCCATTCGGGCCTCTTCCAATTCTGCAGCACTGTTGGTCATAGCTGACCTCTAGCTAGAGTGCTCATGGGCCAGAGCTTCCCAGTTCTCTTATGTCTATGCCACAATTTTTAAGGTTGGCTTTGAGCCCATCTTTAAATCTCTTTTCCTGTCCTCCAACATTCTGTTTTCTATTCTTGAATTGGGAGTTGAGTAACTGCATTGGGAGATGATGATCTTTGAACATTCGGACAACATGGCTAGTCCAATGGAATTGGTAGCGTAAGATTCCAATGGAATTGGTAGTGTATTGGCAGCTTCAGTGCTGGTGGTCTGCTTTTTCTAGCACGCTGACATTTGTCTGCCTATCTTCCCAAGAGATTTGCAGGATTTTTTGGAAGTAACGCTGATGGAATCGTTCTAGGAGTTACATGTGACATCTGTACACAGTCCATGTTTCACAGGCATATAACAGTGTTGGGAGGACAATGGGTTTATAAACAAGCGCCTTAGTCTCTCTACAGACGTCCTGGTCCTCAAACACTCTCTGCTTCATTCAGAAGAATGCTTCACTTGCAGAGCTCAGGCAGTGTTATCAGTGTTGACTTTGGTGGAGAGGTGGCTGCCAAGGTAGCGGAAATGGTCGGCATTTTCTAATGTTGCACCATTAAGCCGTATTTCTGGCATTGCAGGGGGATTGGTTGGTGACTGCTGGAAGAACACGTTGGTTTTCTCAATGAGAGGCCAAGCTTCTCGTATGCTTCTGCAAAGGTGTTTAGAGTGGCTTGTAGGTCTTCATCTGAATATGCATAGACTACGTTATCATTGGCATATTGAAGTTCTATAACAGATGTTGTTGTGACCTTGGTTTTGGCTTTCTGTCTGCTGAGGTTAAATAGCTTACTATCTGTCCGATAGATGATTTCCAGTCCCCCTCCCCCTGATGGAATTCAATAAACAGCAGTGAGATGTTACTTTGTTAGTATACTAACTCTTGGGGTGGTGATGGCCAACAGGGAGCTCTGGTGTGGGCTGCTCCATGTGGTCACGAAGAATCAGAAGCGACTAAACGAATGAACAACAAATACTAACTCTGTCTTCTCCTTTAAAAAAAAATATAATTCTAAATTTGTCTTTCTTTTTACATAGAAACTAATACTACATATTTTTCCATCTCAATGAATCACTGAGATCCATTCTTTTTTAGGATGTATACATGCAAATAATTAGTTTTACCTAACAGAAATTAATTATGACTTTAGCCCTGTTTTCTGAGTGTATTTATTTTATTATATGTTGGAAACCCTCTCCAAAACCGTATTTTTTAAATCAGGGATTTCAACATTGTCCAACCCACTGAGGCAAAGGCTTTGTATGTATCCAGTGCAATAATGCCTACCTGAGTTTTCTCGTTTTTGACTCTCTATAATTCTCTTTTTTCCGTTAATTTTGGATTTGGCTCCCAGTATTTTCATTCATTCATTGGAAATTTTCCGAACGTATTTCCTGCCACGAACCACCATGAAGTTTAAGATCTTCAGGAGAGACCCTGCTCTTGATCCCACCACTATTGCAAACACGGTTGTGGTTCTTTTTACGATGCTAGCATCGTATGATGCTTTTGTTAGGCCGCCCTGAGTCCCCCTTCGGGGGAAGAAGAGCGGGGTATAAATATAGGAAATAAATAAAATAAATAAATGTATTTTAAGCCACCATTTGTAACTTTCAGATTAATTGATGTATATTTTAGCACGAGCCATTTTGGAAAGCAGTCCAATTCCATAGCTTCACTGATGGAGTGATTCTAAAGGAATACGAATAGAATTAAAACACTTGTTGGGTAGAATTAGCAGCACACAGACCTTTAAAAGAGATGTGTATGTTGATACAGACCCTTCCCTGCTTCTGTGGAGTAACAAGACTATTTCTTTGAAAAGTTAGGTAACTACGATTTCCAGATTGTCCTAACAAGTTAGGGACACTGGTTAGGGAGCTATGAGGTTTTGAAATAGTTATTTCCAGAGACCTCTAAATTGATATTAATGCACATGATGATATGGATCCTCCATGTTTCAAGACAGTGTTGTGTCCTGACTCTATATTGAAGGTAACTAGCAGGTGAGAGATATTACCATCACATCCTCCTCCTGGGATTCCTGGATGCATCTCCTTAGCTAAACTTCTGCAGTTACAGTATTACTTCTTCCGCCACTGCCAGCCTTTGAGTCTTTTAAATAATGGTTGTCTTTTAAACCAGGCCCTGGCATTCACTCTTCCATCCCAGCAGGACTTTTTCCGTTCCCATTGAAGTTCTTGCTAATTCCAAATTCCGAAAGCTCTGTTGTCAACTAGATCCCTTGGTGATGTCTGCTGGAGTGTTAATAGCCAGATTGGTCCTGTGCGTATAAAGGATTTTGCCTTCTCAATTGGACATTAGAACTCACTCTCTCGGGAGACTAGTATGGCCTGTTTCCCTTTGTAAGAGAGCAAGAGAAAGCTTTTCTGTTCCAAGCGGCGTTTAGGAATAGTCTTCAAGCTTGTGCTGCTTGTTCATTTCTCGTTTTTATTTTAATGAGTTTGCTTTAAATTGTTTTGTTTCCATGGATAATTTTATTGCATTTTAAGAATATCATTTTATATTTGTTTCCTTTTGACTTTGTCAGGGCTTTTACCTGTCTTCATTTACATTTTTTAAGTTACTGTTTTAAGTTTTGTGGGGTAAAGAATGTATTTATTTATTTATCGTGTCAGGAGCAAACCAAACAGTTGTATTGTGTTTTTTAACAAACAAACAAAGCACAAAGTTTTCAAGCTTGCATGCTATTAAATGTCCTTTGACCAGAGCTGGCCACTTGGAGTGCTTCTGGTGTTGCTGCAAGAAGGTCCTCCATTGTGCATGTGGCAGGGCTCAGGGTGCATTGCAGCAGGTGGTCAGTGGTTTGCTCTTCTCCACACTCGCATGTCGTGGATTCCACTTTGTGGCCCCATTTCTTGAGGTTGGCTCTGCATCTCGTGGTGCCAGAGCGCAGTCTGTTCAGCACCTTCCAAGTCGCCCAGTCTTCTGTGTGCCCAGGGGGGAGTCTCTCATTTGGTATCAGCCATTGGTTGAGGTTCTGGGTTTGAGCCTGCCACTTTTGGACTCTCGCTTGCTGAGGTGTTCCAGCGAGTGTCTCTGTAGATCTTAGAAAACTATTTCTTTATTTAAGTCATTGACGTGCTGGCTGATACCAAAACAAGGGATGAGCTGGAGATGTCACTGCCTTGGTCCTTTCACTATTGGCTGCTACTTCCTGGTGGATGTCAGGTGGTGCAATACTGGCTAAACAGTGTAATTTCTCCAGTGGTGTAGGGGTAAGGAAGAAAAGAAATGAATAAACAACAATAATGCGGATCTCCAAGCTTGAATGTTTATGCATCCCTTCACATTGTATTATTCTGTGGTCTTGCCCAACCCAGATTTTCTCACTGCTCTTCATAGTTTCCAGGTCAAACACTCCATGAGTTAGTTAGTTGGTGGGTGTGCAGTGTGATCTATGATTGGTATTTTGATGGCAAGCTCACATGAGATTTTAAATCAAAGGCTAGATGATCAGTTATCAGGGATCCTTAGGACTGGCTTTCTGCAATAGGGGAAGCTTGATTGGACTTGACATCCAGCTTCATGAATCTCTTAATTGTGGAGGTCAGGATTGAGATGACAAACATTTTAGTAGCGACTTCCAAAATTGCAGCTATATATACCTAAGCATCTGCTGCCATTGCTATGCTGTTACAGTGCCCTTAACTGGGTGGTAAGTTGTAACTGGGCTGCTAGGTTCAGTACTATCCATCATATTGAGATTTTCTTAATAGAAAAGCTAAGTGTGTAAAATCCTGGCAGACTGCTGCAAACCAGTGTAAACAAAGCTGATTTTCTCCAGAAGTGTTGGAATACAATTCCCATGACATGCAGTGATGTTAATTATAATCCAACACACCTGGAGGTCATCACATTAAGGAAGACTGATGTAGACTGCACTTTTTTTGTGTCAGGAGTGACTTCAGAAACCGCAAGTTGCTTCTGGTGTGAGAGGATTAGCTGTCTGCAAGGACGTTGCCCAGGGGATGCCAGAATGTTTGAAGTTTTACCATCCTTGTGGGAGGCTTCACTCATGTCCCAGCATGAGGTGCTGGAGCTGGCAGAGGGAGCTCAACCCACTCTCCCCGGATTAGGACCACTGACCTGTTGGTCTTCAGTCCTGCTGGCACAATGGTTTAACCCATTGCGCCACTGGGGGCTCCATAGACTACGCTAATTGATACAGATTGATTGCAATTTTCTGGTTTTCTGCATTAGACTGAAATAGTAGAGACCCATTCCAGAATTTCCTCATGGCTTATTTGATGCCCATTGAATATTGTCATATCATCATTGCCATCTGCTTGATACCTACCTCTCCTCAAGGCTGGTCTCAGTTTGTAAATTAGATAATGTATGTATAGGAAGATGTTGTGTCTTCAACTTCCAGGCTGTAGAGAAAATAATATGTGGTTTTGCAAACAAATCAGTGGTTCCCAACCTTTGGACTTCCAGGTATTTTGGACTTTAGCTCCCACAGTTCCTAACAGCTGGTAAGATGGCTGGGATTTCTGGGAGTTGAAGTCCAAAATACCTGGAGGCCCAGAGATTGTGAACCATTGAATTAAACGAACCCAGACTCACATTTCTGCTTAGGGCCCTTCCACATCCCTATATCCCAGGACATCAAGGCAGAAAATCCCTCAATATCTGCTTTGAACTGGGTTATCTGAGTCCACACTCAAATAATGTGGGATTTTCTACCTTGATATTCCTGGATATAGGGCTGTGTGGAAGGGCCCTTAGAGTCTGCCTCAGGTAAAATGTTGATGGTGTCCAAAATTGTGAAGAACTGTTTTGCATTTGGAGCCCACATTCAAAACCAGCATGAAACATATTGCTGTGTACTAACAGTTTTCTGCCAGCTGATGTGTATGCTAAGCTGGCCTGTGTGACTCTGAAGTACATAGTTAAATTGTCTGTGTAATTGAAAGGCTGTTTATCAAAGACTCTGTTTACTGATGCATGCCATAGAATCCGGTCACAAAGCTTCTGATCAGTTTGGAAATCATCTGGTAAATATGAAGAGAGTTGCGGGCTTGCCAAATGGGTGCCAACATGCCATGACTGTAACCATAGTGAAGAGAAATGGGTCTTGTTTTTTAGATGAACATTCCTGTTCCTCTTCCCAGAATTCTTCCGGTTAATATCAGTATTATGAAGAGCTTCTATCTCTTTTATTAAAGGAAATATATATGGTGGGTTAAGACATGGACATTTCTAGACTTACTCTCTTTTTATGTGCAAAGGGAATAAAGCAAGCAAGAGAAGAACTCCTGTCTTACTTTGCTCCCCTACATTACCTTTGCTGACCAATGCAGAAAAACATCTTGGTTACAGTAGTCATTTTGTGTCTGTTGGTGACAACCGTTTCGGTTTTTTATTTTTTGGGTTTTTTTGTTTTTGTTTTGTTTTTGTGGCTGTGTATTTTGTGGCTGCAAGGAAGACTCCAGCAAGTCTTGCTCCACCAAATGGAGCAAGAGTTGCCAGATGCTCAAACTGGGTTTAGAAAAGGCAGAGGAACGAGAGACCAAATTGCCAATATCCGGATGCTGGATAATGGAGAGAGGCAGGGAGTTTCAGAAAAACATCTATTTCTGTTTTATTGACTGTTCTAAAGCCTTTGACTGTGTGGATCATAATAAATTGTGGCAAGTTGTTGGTGGTATATATGGGGAGACCAAGGTATCATGTCTCTCTCCTGAGGAATCTGTATAAGGACCAAGTAGGAACAGTAAGAACTGACCACGGAACAACAGACTGGTTCAAGATTGGGAAAGGCGTACGGCAGGGTTGTATCCTCTCACCCAACCTATTCAACTTGTATGCAGAACACATCATGCGATGTGCGGGGCTTGACGAATGCAAGGCTGGGGTGAAAATTGCTGGAAGAAACATTAACAACTTTAGATATGCAGATGACACTACTCTGATGGCCGAAAGCGAGGAGGAGCTGAGGAGCCTTCTAATCAAGGTTAAAAAAGAAAGCGCCAAAGCTGGGTTGCAGTGAAACATAAAAAAAAAACCCAAGATTATGGCAACAAGAATGTTTGACAACTGGGAAATAGAGGGAGAAAATGTGGAGGCCGTGACAGACTTTGTATTTCTAGGTGCAAAGATTACTGCAGACACAGAGTGCAGAAAATGTGGAGGCCGTGACAGACTTTGTATTTCTAGGTGCAAAGATTACTGCAGACACAGAGTGCAGACGCAGACTGCAGTCAGGAAATCAGGAGATGCTTCCTTCTTGGGAGGAGAGCAATGTCCAATCTCGATAAAATAGTGAAGAGTAGAGACATCACACTGGCAACAAAGATCCGCATAGTTAAAGCAATGGTATTCCCTGTAGTAACTTACGGATGTGAGAGCTGGACCATAAGGAAGGCTGAAAAATGGAAGTTGGCCATGGCATATCTGAATAGAGAGTCAGTAATATAGAGGAGCTCCATTAGGAATTTAGGTTTACCATGAATAAGGATAGATAAATAGGCTTAAAGGCTTCATAGTGTTTCGGTGCGGGAAGTCATGGTGAAGGGTGCACGGGTGTGGGGATGAGGGTTTAGTTTGTTCAGGATAGGGGTTTTGGGTTGAGTGTAAGGTCTGGGGTATGTGTGTAAAATGCCATGTGCTGATTTCCTGAATGTTATGAAAAAATTTAATACTAAGCTCTGACTGAAAGCACTGGAAAACAGCTAGAAATAGCAAGTTTATGTGTATTAAGATATGTAAATGATAATAATTTGTACTTAACGTCAAAATTAACTGTTTGATTGAATAAGGTAGAGAGGCATGTACACGTCAAAAATTTTGGTACCTGATTATATCTGATTTGCCATGGGTTGCTTTTCTGTTATGTACCATAATCAAAATATAAAAAAAAGAAGAGATATGCTTTTGAACTGTGGTGCTGGAGGAAAGTTCTTGACTACAAGAAGATCCAACCAGTCCATAGTTCAGGAAATAAAGCCCGACTGCTCATTGGAGGGAAGGATAGTAGAGGCCAAGAGGAAGTCCTTTGGCCACATCATGAGGAGACAGCAAAGCCTAGAGAAAACAATGGGGAAAATGGAAGGAAAAAGGAAGAGGGGCCAACCAAGGGCAAGATGGATGGATGACATCCTTGAAGTGACTGGATTGACCTTGAAGGAGCTGGGGGTGGTGACGGCCGACAGGGAGCTCTGGCGTGGGCTGGTCCTTGAGGTCACGAGGAGTCAGAAATGACTGAACAAATGAACAACAACAACAAATTATAATGAGCACCAGAAGCATTTAAAAAGGCGTAGTAAAAAAACTACTGTATTCATTTCTTAAGATGCATTTTCCCTGTTGAAGGGGCATTGAACAGTGTGCATGCTTTAGATTCGATGGCATTTTAGAGTTGGTTTGTTGTTGTTGTTGTTTTTTTAACTGTCTTACCTTCAGGATAGGAGGAGGAAGGACCCCAGCCTCAAATTTCTCCAGTTTTTGGATTGTTTTAACTGCATTAAAAAGGGGGTAGTCTGACATGCATGCCTTAATTATTAAAATCACATTCATGTATTTATTGTACATAGGCTTGGATGCCACGTCTGACCTCCCAGGCCCATCATAGTCAAACCACAGTTTCTATCTTTTGAGCCTGATATCAAAGCAGGCTGATCAACTCATGTTTCATCTCAAAAAAGGAATGGTGAAATTGCAAAAATTATGCCTGTCTCACACAATCCACTTTTGGATTAGACAAGCAGAACCCTTGTTTCAATGGGGAAATGTGAACTCTGTTGTCATGATTTTGTTTTTTTTAACAAGATGTATCTAGATAAGAGGTAGGAATTGTATTGCTTTCCACATGTTTTTGGAGTGATAGTGACACCTTTACTGTCTCATGGTTCAGTACATGCAAACTTTGTTTTATGCATAACACTATTTAAAAGATTGTGCAATGTGTATAAAGTGTATATGGAACATAGGTGAATTCTGTGTTTAATTTTTTTTTTTGCCACCTGGAAGATAGCTAATTATGTTCATACAAATATAAGCATTCCAAAATCTGAAGGGCAGGGGGACAAAATACTTCTGGACTCACACATTTTTAGAAAAGGGAGACTCAGCCTGTATAGGCACTGGTATACAGTGTTAAGGAATCATGCTTCTCCAACCTTGCTGTGTCTTCATTTTTGGATTCTGCAATGGTGAGCAATAATTGGGTGGGATGCTAGTTCTCCACTCTATGCCTGGCATATTTTCAAGGTGTAATGAAGGGTTTTATTTTTATTTTTCTCTCTCTTTTTTGAAACCAGCTTTTGACCAAAAGGATCCCACAGAATCCTAAATACCAGCATGTAAAAACTCGCCTTGACACAGGTAAGTGAGCTTCGCTTTCTTTGTTCTGGGAGGGGAATATTTCAATCTAAGGCTTTAAATCTTAGCAAAGTACACAGCTTAGATATTAAATTTATTTATTAAAACATTTATAGGTGAGCTGGAGTATGGACAACAAAACAAATTTCAACAGACGAAAATGGTTTAAACCATCCTATTCTGTAACAAAACCTAGACAAGCCATGAGCTGTAAGTCCCCAAATCTGGCCACTCACGTACAGTGGATTTTCCATAAATAGGGTTTTGTGCCCAGATCCAGACCTGGTGTGGTTTGTGATGTCAAGCCATGAGGTGACAATGACCATTAATGACTTAATCTCCATTGTGAATTAAGCCACAGACTACTAGTGACTGATATTAGGAGTAATATTAGATTAATAGAAAAGGCATCTCAATATATTTGCTTTTCTGTTGACCTGTGAAAAACAGTTGCTGGAGATCATAAATGCAATCATTTATTAATATTCTTTATATTACTTTTACTCCACCCTGAGTCCCTTTGGGTCTAGAAATATATTATTATTATTATTATTATTATTATTATTATTATTATTATTATTATTGCTACATTTCTGCTTGGCCACATGTGCTGGTAACTTGTGCAGACATATGTGCAAGACTGGAATGGAGAAGATTTGTCCCAGTCCTTATAATTAAATTGGAGCACTTAAATAGGAAATTACCATATATAATTGAGTATAAGCCGACCCAGATATAAGCTGAGGCATCTAAATTTACCACAAAAACCTGGGAAAATGTATTGACTCGAGTATAAGCCAAGAGTGGGAAATGCAGCTACTAGTAAATTTCAAAATAAAAATAGATACCAAAAAAATTACATTAATTGAGGCATCAGTAGGTTAAATGTTTTTGAATATTTACATAAAACTGTAATTTAAGATAAGACTACCCAACTCTCATTAAACGATCATTCTAACCTTCAGTGTAAATGTGCTGACGTATCCATCCAATAATAATAGAGTAAAATAATGGAAATGTAATAATAAAAATAATAATAATAGAGTAAAATAGTGGAAATATAATAATAATAACAATAATAGAGTAAAATAATAAATGTAATAATAAATAGAGTAAAATAATAAATGTAATAATAATAATAGAGTAAAATAATGTAAATGTAATACCAATAATAATGATAAAGTAAAATAATAAAGGTAATAATAATAGAGTAAAATAGTGTAAATGTAATAATAATAATAATAAATAAAATAAAATAAAATAATAAATTTAATAAAAATAATACTAATAACAGTGTAAAATAATAAATAACCTTGACTCGAGGATAAGCTGAGGGGAGCTTTTTCAGCCTAAAAAGGGGGCTGAAAAACTAGTCTTATACTCGAGTATATACGGTAACTATGTATAGGAAGCAAAATGAAGAATTTCCTGTTAAATAAGATTTCTATTCACACAAATTTAAAAAGCCAGTCCCCCAATTTTTAGCTTTGCAGAAAGTAAGAACTTGGAAATTATTCATAGAGTTCTTGTGTTTGCTGTTTTCACATTCCCTTGGTTACTTTGCTTGGCCCCTTTTCTTCCTCTACAGTTGGTACACTTAACTATGTCAACAAAATACAGAGCCTGGTGATGACAGCTCCCCAGATCCTCCACCCAAATGGCTGACTAGGCAGTTCTGTGGTCCTGAAATTGATTTTTCTCAGTTCTTTATCAAATGAAACTGGGTCTTATTGAGTCAAATTAGTGGCACTTCTGGCCTCGTATTTTCTGTCCTGGCTGGATGAAGGTTTCCAAAGATTCAGACAAAGAATGTCCTTTCCCAGTTCTGTTAACGGAGACCTTCTAAGAAAGATGTGTGCCCAGCAATCAGCATGCAAAACATGTCCTTGTGCCCATTGTTTTAAATACTTTCCAGACTTTTCTTGCTATGTTTGGATCTTATTTTGTGGGTTTTTAAGAATAACAGTGTCACTCTCTTAAAGCTATTATTTTTCATTTTAAAAAAGGAATTACATGGAGTCGAAAAGCAGCTAAGGGTACATTTGCATTGTAGAATTAATGCAGTTTGAGACAAATTTCACTGCTGTGATTCAGTGCTATGGAATCACAAGAGTTGTAGTTTTAGAGGTCTTTAATCTTCTCTGCCAATAAAATTCTGGTGCCTCATCAAACTCTCATGATTCCATAGCATTGAACCATGGCAGTGGTGTAAAGTGCACTAATTTTGCAGTGTGGATGCACCCTCAGAAGCTCAGCCTTTAAATTAATGGAATGGCTTTGCGCTAATTACCTGCTAGCCATCATCAGCCCAGATGTACCTACTTAATAAAAGTTGTTTTTGGAGTAACATGAGGCAAGCAGGAAGATTCCTCCCACCTGGCAGTGGAAAAAGAGTACTATGAAAATGAAATTTATACTTCAAAATTCTTGGAGCTACCGCTGGGTGGCATTGTATTGTAATTGTATTGTTTATTTTGTTTATTGCTTGTTGTTTTTGATGTGTTGTTGGGCTTGGCCTCATGTAAGCCGCTCCAAGTCCCTTGGGGAGATGGTGACGGGGTATAAATAAAATTGTTGTTGTTATTATTATTATTATTATTATTATTATTATTATTATTATTATGGACTAAGGTTTTTGCCCTAGACATTCTAATCTACAGTAGCAATAATGAGCACAGAATTAACTTTGAATTAACTGCTAGACATAACATCTTGGCAAGTGTTCAGATTTCACCCTCTGTTCTTTGAAGTTATTGTCCCTCTTCTATAGAGAGGGATGCATTCCTCCTATGTGTGTTTTCTTTCGTAGGTAGCAGTATGACCAAATACACTGAAAAACTTGAAGAGATCAAGAAAAGTGAGTAATATTACAACAGTAACTTGCATATCTATTCTGATCATTGGGAGCAGGAAGGTGATGGTGTGCGGATATAGAAATTCGAGGGCCTCTTGTCTGATAGGAGATGGCACCCCACTGAAAAGGGAGATGAATGGAATATAAATATATTATTTATACTGCATTACATATACATTACATGTAATATTTGTAATGCAGATTGAGTCTCCCATATACAAAATGCTTGAGACCAGAAGTTTTGGGCATTTTTTTCAGATTCTGGCATATGTGCATTTGCATATAGGTACATAATGAGACAGATGTCCTTGGTGATGTAGCAGGTTAAACTGCTCAGCTGCTGAACTTACTAACGGAAAGGTTGCTGGTTCAAATCCAGGGAGCGGGGTGAGCTTCCCCAGCTTCTGCTAACCTAGTAGTTAAAAAACATGCAGATGTAAGTAGATAAGTAGTTACCGCTCCAGTGGGAAGATAACAGCTGGACACATGACCTCAGAGGTGTCTACAGACAACGCCGGCTCTTCGGCTTAGAAATGGAGATGAGCACCAACCCCCAGAGTCAGACACGACCGGACTTAATGTCAAGAGGAAACCTTTACATAACCTTTACATCTTGGAGACAGGATCCAAGTCTAAATATGGAATTCATTTATGACTGAAGATGATTTTATGCACAATTTAAAAAATAATGTTGTGCACAAAACAAAGTTTGTGCATATTGAAGCATCAGATAGCAAAGCTGTCACTTTCTCAGGCATCCATGGAAAGAGTTTTGGATTTTATGTCTTTCCAATTTTGGATTTCTAGATAAGGATGCTCAATTGGTGACAGTAAATACATTGTTTTTGCACAAGATGTCCTGAGGCATCCAGCAGAAATGAAACCACTGTTCTCTCCTCTTTCTACCCTCCTTCTGAACTTCTATAAACTATTGAAAAACACCTTGATCTTATATCAGTTGTCCTTATGTAATTATCAGGTTTCATGTTAATTTCCCCAATACCCTATGCAAGAATAACAAGGACTAGACACTTCCTAGAACAAGTACAATCTTGATGAAACCTAGATCTGATAAGACTCTTCTTCTAAATCATGTATTCTTCAGGTTTCATACCTAACTACAAAAGACTTTCAGATACAGCTTCTAAAAAGGAAGTGGTTGGTTCTCTTTCCTCCTCGTTTTCCCTTTAAAAATTGGTCATTTCTTTGGTGAACTAGAAATAAAAAGATATTGTGAACTGTTCCACAACATCCTTTTGTTAACAGATCGCCTTTGAATGCTGAAATCTTAGCTGTGGTCTCGTTATGACAACAAACCTTGTTGTGTTTCTGTCCCTTTTGGTCTCAGCTCTCTACTGTGCAAAATTAGTGTCTCTTTTGTATGAAACCTTCCTTCTGTCTAAATCCAAGAAACTCAGTTGCAGAAACCCTCTCATTGGGCTTGTGGTGAATAACACCTTGTGTGGTTTAGGTAATTTGCAAAAAGTCTTGATTTCTCATGGATAGATGACACCAGTTGGACAGAGGCTTAAATGCCCAGGACAGTGTTGCTTCTGTCTCTTCTGTAACATGAGCGAAGCAGGTTATGAGCCTAGAAAACCAAAACGGAAGGGCCAGAAGAGACAGTCCTCATTTGCACCTGACCCAGCAGGAGCAGATGAGGAACCAACCCCAGGGGTTTGTTCCTTTCTGCAAGCCTCATGTTGGCTGCTTGTTGAGGAGTTGTAGACACTAGGGCTCTCACTGAGATACTGCTTCGAGATGTCTGAAACCTCCAATGGGCCTTCCGCATTCTCTCCAGGTACGTTATGGCAATGGTCAAGGACTAAGTGGACTATTCTTTTACTTTCTTTGCCATGTTTTGATAGAAGAGGAATGGCAACTGATGGCAGTCTGGGCCAGAAACCCTTGGGGCTGGATAGGATGAGCAGAAGTACCAGAAATCCATCCTGTTTTTTTAAAAAAAATTGGGGAGGTGGGTTATGTTAAACATTGCAAGGGATCCTGTAATCTAATTTTAAAGATACACTAGCTGTACCTGCCATGTGTTGCTGTGGCCAACCTTCCCTCCCTTTTTCTCTCCTTTCTTTATCTCCTTTCTCCTCTTTCCTTCCTTCCTCCTTCTTTCTTTCTTTCCTTCTTCTTCTTCTCTTCTCCCTTCCTTCCTTCCTCCCTTTCCTTTCTTCCTTTCCTTCCTTCCCTTTTTCTTCTCTCCTTTCTTCCTTCTCTACTTATTCTTGGACTGTAACTCCCAGCAGCCTTCCTGATTGATCTATCTACCTACTATCTATCTCTATCTAATCTATCTATCTTATCTATCTGGAGGATTTTTGGGAGTTGCAGTCCAGGAATAGGGAATAAGGATTGGGATGCTGTCAAAGAAATCCAAGGAGAAGCAAGCTTTCAGCTTGGAAGAAGTGCATTTGGAGCATCTTCCTCCCCTAAAGGAACTGGTCTAGGGGATGCTGGGAGCTGTCATTTTTGCGCATGCACTGTATGACCATTTAGATTTTAGTGTTTAAGTCCTTTCCGCTGTATTTTGGGAGGGGTTTATGAGTTATGGTCACTCGTTGGTCTGTTAGGGGTGTAGTGCCCAACTTTCATTTCAATTCACCCAGTGGTTTTTGAGTTATGTTAACCCCACAAACAAACATTACATTTTTATTTATATAGAAGATTGCAACTCCTGGGAGATTCTAGTGGAGAGAAATCAGTCTTATTGTCCAGCAAAAGAGTCACTCAGAGAATTCAGATGAGTTGAGGGCCACAAAAGGAGTCTGGGGGGTCTGCATATGGCCCCCCAGGACCATACTTGACCCACATCTGTTCTAGAGCAGCTCATATAGCTTAAGAATGAGGTAGAGTCCTTCAGGTGGAAGACAGAGCAAAACCTATTTATATTTGTATATATTGTGTTTTATTTTATGTCAAATTAATAATTCCTTGTTTTGATTCCAAGGAGTTGTCTGGTTTAAATAAATGATAGCTTTAAGAAAGGATGTTCTGTGTTGTAGACTATTGTATGGATATAAAATGAAACTCAACAGGATATTTAGGGTTTTTTCCCCCTAGTTCATGTTTCCAGGCATTGTGTGCTTCACATACATTTTGCTGTATTGTGATAACTTTCCCACGATAGCTCAAGTTCATCTGAATTGCATGTGTTGATGGGGAAAGAAAAGACCTGATGGGTGGAAGGTCGTTTCTTTATGTAGTAGAGTTTAGTTGGAAAAGTGCTGGACATGTACTTATTTCTCTGCTTAAATGCAGTCTTGCTTAAAATTATGTTCTGCGAGTTGAATGCGGGGTGCACATTCAATTGATCAAGATCCTTGTGGTTGATGGGTAACACACAGATGGAGTCTGAACATATCTGGCTACATGCAGTTACCTAGTCACAAATTGCTCCTATGGACTGAAAGCTTGTGCACACTTGGTTGGTCAAGGACCATATTGAAGACTCTGGCAAATAAACTGATTAAAGGAGCCTCTTATGACTGCTCTGTCTGCTGGAGTTGAATGAAGACAAGCTAATGATCTTTACCTGATTGGCAGCAACATTAATTCCTCTGTAATCCGGTGACTGAGCGCCTCAAGTCTGGGCCCTTCCAGGAACAATCTCAGAGTTGGCCAAGTCACCAGGTGGATTAGTGAATCGAGATTAAACTCTCAGGATATCCCATGAGCATTCTTGTGTTTCTATGAATTGAATCTCGTGGGAAAGAATGTAACCGTTATCTCATAGGTGATGTCTCTTGGTTTCAGACTACAGGTACAAGAAAGATGAACTCTTCAAAAGATTGAAAGTTACCACTTTTGCCCAGCTGGTAGGTAATGTTTTTCTTTGGACTGGTTCTCTGAAATATCTGTTTTTTATTATATCTTCTGTACAGATATTCCATGAAGTTATTTATAGACATAACCTCATGTTGTGCTTTATGAAAAACCAACAGGCTGGCTTGCCTTCTCTGTGTTTTTTCTACGTTGTATGTTTTGCTGAAGTGCCCAGTGCTTCTTTGAATTTTCAGGACAGAAGTACACATTCACTGGGGTTGGGAGCACATGACCCTCACCAAAGTGGAACCTGCAAATAAAAACTGTTCATTATCATTAGGAATCCTTAGGACTTCTGCAAAGATGAAACTCACAAATGTGGAGGGATGACTGGAGTTGGGTTTTGCTTTTTCAGCAAAAGCAACAAGGAGCCCTTCCTAGGACTTTAAAGTCTACCAATTTTTGGTTGCTATGAACTTTCATGTGATGGAGTGACTTCTTGCTCTGTGCCTAAGATGACTAGTCATCCATTGAAGCTTATGCCAAATAAAACATGTAAGCCCCCCTTTCTGGGTCCAAGCCAACTGAGACCCCTTCTAGTTTTGGAGTTGGATGCCATCTCTATGCAGATGACACGCAACTCTACTACTCTTTTCCACCCCAGTTCAAGGAAGCTCCCCAGATCCTGGATCAGTGTCTGGCAGCTGCAATAGACTGGATTAAGGCCAACACGCTGAGACTTAATCCACACAAGACAGAAGTCCTCCTGGTCAGTCGCGAGGCCAATCGGGGTCTAGGGTGGCAACCTGTGCTCAACAGGGTTACAGTCCCCCTGAGGACATAGGTCTGCAGACTTGAAGCTCAGGTGTTGGCGGTGGCCGGAAGGGCCTTTGCCTTTTACAACCATACCTTGAGAATCCTGACTGGGCCACAGAGGTCCATGCCTTAGTTACATCCAGAATGGACTACTGTAATAATAATAATAATAATAACAACAACTACTTTATTTTTATCCCCTGCCTCCATCTCCCTCAGGATGCTTGCCACAGATGCAGGCAAAACGTCAGGAGAGAATGCTTCTAGAACATGGCCATACAGCCTGAAAAACCTACAACAACCCTATGATGATGATGATTATTATTTTTATTTATTTATTTCGTATCAAAAGCATTGCATAAATTAGTATAAAACTTTTAAACATTTATAATAATAATAGTTATTGTTATTATTGTTATTATTATTGTTGTTATTATTATTATTATTACACTGCCAAACAAAATTCAGATTATCTGTTTTGAACTGGATTATATGGCAATATGGAAGGGGCCCAAGTGTTTAATGCTCATGTCTTTCATTCTGCAGGTGATCCAGGTTGCTTCTCTCTCAGATGAAAACTCGGAAGTGCCACCTGAGGAACCCCAAAAGCTAGATGGTAACCCTCTGGACTCAGTTTTAATGTAGTCTTCCCCAGTCTAATGTTCACTGTTGATATGCTGAACTACAACTCCTATGTTTCCGCGGTGCAAGGGATAATGGGCACTATAGTCTAATGCAGGGGTCCTCAAATTAAGGCCCAGGGGCCGGATACAAGATAATTTACCCAGCCCTCACTCAGGGTCAACCTAAGTCTGAAATGACTTGAAAACACACAACAACAACAACAACAACAACAACAACAACAACAACAATCCTATCTCATCAGCCAAAAGCAGGCCCACACTTCCCATTGAAATACTAATAAGTTTATATTTGTTAAAATTGTTCTTCATTTTAATTATTGTTTTTAAGTGTTTTTGCACTACAAATAAGATATGTGCAGTGTGCATAAGAATTCATTGATGTTTTTTTCAAATTATAATCTGGCCCTCCAACAGTTTCAGGGACTGTGACCTGGCCCTCTGTTTAAAAAGTTTGAGGACCCCTGGTCTAATACATCTATAGAATGACACGTAAGGCAAGGCCATCTTAACATTCTTAACATGGAAATTACTATTGCAATGAAAGGATTTTGGCTATGAGCTACTTTGTTTTTCAATGTGTTTGTTTAAATATTTCTGTACACTACTGACATTATCAGTGATATCACAGCACTTTCCAGCAGATGCTCACAGAGCAAAATTTTACCGTCTGTGGGCTTTGAATGTATGGAAGTGACAATGGAAATCCTGCAGAAAAATCCTGAAATTCTTTCCAAGCACAAGGTTGAAAAACAAACACATTGTATGGTACTAGAAGAGCTGTATATGTTTGCTATCTCTAGAAAACACATCATCTGTAGACTCCCAGGGGCTCTGGATAATATAATTCTGAATTATTCGCGCCCCTGTTGTTTGCCCATTCAGAAGGTGATGCCACTCCCGCCGAAAATAATGTGGACGCTGAAGCAGAGACCAACGGCAAAAGCAGCCCTGGTGAGAAACCAGCCAGTCCCATCCTCTTCATCAACAACACCGGTGCGGGGGAATCCTATCGCTCCACCTTACAGAGGTATCACATAGCGTTTGCCTTCATTCCTTCCACTTGCTGTTATTGGTCTCTGTGCTCACCTGCACAGATGGGGTTACAAAAGCACGCAGGGATGCAGTTTGAGACAGGAAAATCCAATAAAACTGATACTTTAGACACTAAAGGTGATGCATGGGATCTCAAAAGATGGGATTACCTTAAATCTTTCAAGCATGTTTTCCATCCAAGAGGGGCGAATGTTATAGACTGGTGGTTCTGGGAACTTTGAAGGCTCATACTTCATCATATCCCACAAAGTGATTTATTTTGTTCTGAGAGGGTATGGGGGGAGTGTTTCCTCATTCCTATGGTTCATGGAAGCTTAGGAAAAGTCCTCTCCTGGACCTAAAATTACACAGGAGACAAAAAGTAGTAAAGTCAATGTTTAACTATGAATTTCAAAGTCTACTGAATTTTAATCTTCTGTGTATGTTAATATATGTATTCTGTATGTTTTAAGATACGTATTTTACTGAATGTTTTTTGGTGATGTGTTTTAACTATGTTGTGCCCCACCTCAAGCTATGAGGAGAGGCTGGTAAATAATAATAATAATAATAATAATAATAATAATAACAACAACAACAATAATAACAACAACAACAACAACAAAAGCTTACATGATATGAGGATTTAAAGATCGAACTGCAAAGACTCTGGCACAAACCAGTCAAGGGGGTCCCAGTGGTGATCAGCACACTGGGTGCAGTGCCTAAAGACCTTGGCCTGCACTTAAACACAATCAGCGCTGACAAAATTACCATCTGCCAGCTGCAAAAGGCCACCTTACTGGGATCTGCACGCATTATTTGCCGATACATCACACAGTCCTAGACACTTGGGAAGTGTCCGAGGTGTGATCCAATACAACAGCCAGCAGAGTGATCTTGTCTGCTGTGGACTCATCTTGTTGATTTCAAATAATAATAATAATAATAATAATAATAATAATAATAGGGACCCTTGGTGGCACAGCATGTTAAACCGCTGAGCTGCTGAACTTACTGACCGAAAGGTCGGAGGTTCGAATCTGTGGAGCGGCGTAAGCTCCTGCTTTTAGCCCCAGCTTCTGCCAACCTAGCATTTTGAAAACATTCAAATGTGAGTAGATCAATAGGTATCACTTCTGTGGGAAGGTAACGATGCTTCATGCAGTCATGCTGGCCACAAGACTTTGCCGGCTCCTTGGCTTAAATATAGAGATGAGCACCACCCCCAGAGTTGGACCCAACTACAGTTAATGTCGGGGAAACCTTTATCTTTTAATAATAATAATAATAATAATAATAATGATAATAATAATAATCAACTAAAAAACTTTCACACCTAGCTCCAACAGACAAGAGTCCTTTGTCCCACCCTGGTCATTCCACAGATATATAAACCCTTTTTCCTAGTTCCAACAGGCCTCACTACCTCTGAGGATGCTTGCCATAGATGCAGGCGAAACGTCAGGAGAGAGTGCCTCTAGAACATGGTCATATAGCCCGAAAAAACCTACAACAACCCAATTAAAAACTGTGTTAGTTTGCCTCAGTGAGAGAAAAGCCTCAGTGTGTGAGAAGGCCTCACACTGTGAGGTAGGCCTTAGCCTGTGAGAGAAGCCTGTGTGTGAGGTAAGCCTCAGTATGAGAAAGCCTTGTGTGTGAAGCTCCAGAGTGAAGGCCTCATGTGTAAAGCCTCATGTGTAAACCTCTAGTATAAAGGCTGCGGTGTGTAAAAAAGCTACTGTGTGAATCTCCAGTATAAGTTTGTTATGAGAGAAGGCTCTGTGAGAGCGAAGCTGTTTATTTGCATGACGAAGAAGCCCAGGATGGAAGCAAATGTTCCTGGGGCTCTTTTTTTGTGACACTCTTTCTGCTCCTTGCAGTGTGATCAGCGGTGTAGGTGAGCTGGACCTGGGGAAAGATTCCCCAAAGAAGACTGAGGCGTTTGCAAAAGATGGGCCTTACCCTGACTGCCCCTTCCTGCTGCTGGACGTGCGAGAGCGGGATGCCTATGACCAGTGTCACATAGTGGGAGGTGAGGGCGACAAAAAAGGATCGTAGAATCGTTGTGCTGGAAAAGACCACAAGGTGCCATGCAACCTCTTTGAGTCCCCCTAGGGGTAAGAAAAGCGGTATAGAAATACTGTAAATAAATAATGCAGAAAGACACAATCAAAGCTCCCCCAACAGATGGCCACCCACCCACCCACCCCTTCTCAATGAGACATTCTTTCAAATATTTCAACATGGTTCTCCTGTCCCCTCTCTAGCTAGGCCTGTGGAATATGCCATGCATGAATCAAGGTGTGTTGAAATTTATGCTTTGATGGACATGTGAGATCTAAGAGATATTTTCCTCGTTTAGGCAATGTATTCCGTTGCTTTGACGGCAAGTTCTTTTGTAACATGGGAGATTTTCTTACCTTTAT
Organism: Anolis sagrei ordinatus; assembly: GCF_025583915.1. Taxonomy (NCBI): domain Eukaryota; kingdom Metazoa; phylum Chordata; class Lepidosauria; order Squamata; family Anolidae; genus Anolis; species Anolis sagrei. The sequence goes on along the minus strand of NW_026847549.1, from coordinate 5,678,722 downwards.
TTCCACCTACAGAATTTGCTACATACAGGCAAATTAGCATATAAGCAAATTGAGACCTGCAAGCCTTATATACACTTTTACCGTTCTTAAAGAAGGATGGGCACATACCTGAAAAGGTTTAGGGCAAACTTCAACCCTCCAGGTGTTTTGGACTTCAGCCTGACGGTGACGGCTGTTAGGAATTGTGAGAGTTGACATCCAAAACATCTGGAGGGAGGTCTGAAGTTTGCCCATGCCTGCTTTAAAGCAACCAGCTAAACTTGTCTTCTTTCTTTCTGTGGTGCAAAGTGGCACCCCAAAATAGATACTTGTCAATTAACACTTGTTTTATTGCTTTGGCAGCATACTCCTACCCCATTGCCACACTCTCCAGGACCATGAATCCCTATACGAATGACGTTTTGGAATACGTATCCTTTGGCACAGAGAGAACGAGGTTCTTTTCTCCACCAGCCGAGAGGTTTAGGTCGAACGTTTAGCTTGTTCAGCTGAGCCACTTCAAAAGAAGGGCAGAAGGCCATTAAGACCAAAAAGTAATACAGTTCTGCAATCACAATAATGTAGAATCATAGAATCAAAGAGTTGGAAGAGACCTAATGGACCATCCAGTCCAACCCCCTTCTGCCAAGAAGCAGGAATAATGCATTCAAATCACCCCTGACAGATGGCCATCCAGCCCCTGTTTAAAAACTTCCAAAGGAGGAGCCTCCACCACACTCCGGGGCAGAGAGTTCCAAGGCTGAACGGCTCTCACAGTCAGGAAGTTCTTCCTCATGTTCAGATGGAATCTCCTCTCTTGTAGTTTGAAGCCATTCTTCCGCGTCCTAGTCTCCAAGGAAGCAGAAAACAAGCTTGCTCCCTCCTCCTCCCTGTGGCTTCCTCTCACATATTTATACATGGCTATCATATCTCCTCTCAGCCTTCTCTTCTTCAGGCTAAACATGCCCAGCTCCTTAAGCCGCTCTTCATAGGGCTTGTTCTCCAGACCCTTGATCATTTTAGTCGCCCTCCTCTGGACACATTCCAGCTTGTCAATATCTCTCTTGAATTGTGGTGCCCAGAATTGGACACAATATTCCAGGTGTGGTCTAACCAAAGCGGAATAGAGCATGGGGAGCATGACTTCCCTAGATCTAGACACTATGCTCCTCTTGATGCAGGCCAAAATCCCATTGGCTTTTTTTGCCGCCACATCACATTGTTGGCTCATGTTTAACTTGTTGTCCACGAGGACTCCAAGATCTTTTTCACACGTACTGCTCTCGAGCCAGGCATTGTCCCCCATTCTATATCTTTGCATTTCGTTTTTCCTGCCAAAGTGGAGTATCTTGCATTTGTCACTGTTGAACTTCATTTTGTTAGTTTAACAGTGACAAATGCAAGATATGTAAATCATATCTATGCTTACAATATTATAACATCCAATGTACTGGCATCTAGTACAAAGTATACTTCATGCAATTCTTTAAACCTTTGTTGACATTCATATATTTACTTTACTTGAAGAATTCTCCACTTTGCAAAACTTACCATGTATCAACTACATGGCCTTTCGTCCTTGTATTTCAGGGAACCCTTGCTCTTTAGTGTCCACTTCAAAAGAAGCAATCATTACTGTTCCATAACACGTATTTAGGGAAAGCTTAGTCGATAGGCTAATCACTTCATGCGATTAATACAACAATATTAGCCTTAACATCTACACCTACCAGAAAAATGCTCATGGAAAGATCATCATCCTCTACGACGATGACGAGAGAGTGGCCAGCCAGGCGGCCACCACCATGTGCGAAAGGGGCTTTGAGAACTTATTCATGCTCTCTGGAGGTAAGACAGGCTGGGATAGTCCTGGGAATTTCCTGCTTCCCTTTTCAGAATCGACTTCTTGCTTTGATCAAACCACAGGAGGTTAAACCACAGGATCAAACCACAGGAGGGTTTGGTGGGCGTTGATAACCTGGAAATATTATTTATTTATTTATTTGCTATATTTGTATACCGTCTTTTTCAGGCAACTCAGGGCGGTTTACCAAGGCAACGATTCGATGCCCAACAACATCATAAAACATTTTAAAACATTAATACATAGTATAAAACCAAACAAAAGTAATAAAACATAAGCCATTTGCGTCTCCTAATTAAAAACGTTATCCATCTCGTCGTCCAGTCATTCCAAATTCCTATGTCTTTTACATTGCATTTTCAAACGCTTGCTTGAACAGCCAGGTCTTGACTCTTTTCTGGAATGTTAAGAGGGAGGGGGCTGATCTACTGTCTCTAGGAAGGGCGTTCTATAGCCAAGGGGCCATCATTGAGAAGGCTCTGTCTCTCATCCCCGCCAAACGTATTTGTGACACAGGAGGGATTGAAAGCAGGGCCTCCCCAGACCATCTTAAAATCCTAGCAGGTTCATAAGGGGAGATGCATTTGGACAGGTAAGTTGGGCCAGAACTGTACAAGGAAAAGGGCCCCATCATCATTTTTGTGCTTGTAAAGGACCAAGGATACACCAGCAATATAGGATTAATGCAGCTTAAGCCAAGTGTGGGATAGTTAGCTGCCTTGAGACCCCACAGGGAGAAAGGCGGAGTATAACTAAATAAATACAGTTTAGATCAGGCCTGGGTAAACTTTGGCCCTCCAAGTGTTTTGGACTTCAACTCCCACTAGGCTGTTAGAAATTGTGGGAGTTAAGTCCAAAACACCCAGAGAGCCAAAGTTTGCCCAGGCTGATGTTACGGTTATGTCAATCCCTTATGCAATTTTTTCCTGAGGTTCTTCTCTAAGTAAAGAGTTGTTACCCCTTGTGAATAATGGCAATCCTATTGTACCCTAAACATAGGAATTCAAATTTAAAAGTTTAAAATTGTGTCTAATGTTAATGTTTTGTATACTATGATGATAATTATAATCACCCCACCTGGTCACCCACCAGCTCAATAGATACCTTGAGCAATGATTAATCGATTTGCCCCATAGAAATGGGAAATTATTGTTTCCATTTGATGTTTTGTCTTATGTCTGTTATAACAGGCTGTGATTTTTATTTAATTTTAATTTGTTAAGTCATAATTCATATTTATATGTTGGGCTGTATAAATTTTGTAGCATGGATGTATTGTTGTTGTATTCAGGCATTGAATGTTTGCCTTTTATGTTTGGAATCCGTCCTGAATCCCTTTGGGGAGATAGAGCAGAATATAAAAAAAGTTTTATTATTATTATTTTATTATAAGTATTAAAATAATGTATTTTTCAACTATGTTTTCATGTGCAAGCTTCCTTGAGCCACAGGTTTGGGGGGAAATGGAGAAGTTGTAAAGAAATATGATGATGATTTTATAGCAGCAATAAAAATGATAGTGGTGGTGATTGTGGACTTCTCCAGCTTCCAGCACAAAAGTAAACCCGGGGTTGCCCATGTAGATATTGTTTGGGGCTTCATCCCAACCTGATGCATCTTTAGCAAAAGACTTTGTATCAGGTTGGAAATGCTGGATGTCCAGGTGTCTCTTTAACCCAGTGGTTCTCAACCTGTGGGTCTCCAGGTGTTTTGGCCTACAACTCCCAGAAATCCCAGTTAGTTTACCAGCTGGTAGGATTTCTGGGAGTTGAAGGTCAAAACATCTGGGAACCCACAGGTTGAGAACCACTGCTTTAACCTCTACCAATCCAATTAGTGACGGAGAGTGAAAGCTGCAGTCCAGCAAAACCTGGAAGGCTAGTGTTGCCTACCCTTGTGCAGTGTCCTTGCTACTTAGCATGTCTAGTATAATAATCTAAAGCAGGCATGGGCAAACTTTAGTGCCCCCCTTGATGTTTTGGTAGACTGTTAGGAATTGTGGGAGTTGAAGTCCAAAACACCCGGAAAGCTGAAGTTTGCCCACGCCTCTGATCTAAAGCATCTCTCTGACATTGGGTTCATATTGATGATACAGGGCTTTGTAGGAGGTTAACTTGTTGTGCGAACCTTGCCAGGTGTTCCTTTGCCAGCATCTTGTCTTTCTCTCGCCTTATCCCCTTCCTCTTCTCCCAGGTCTCAGGGTCATTGCCCAGAAGGTCCCCGAAGGCCTGGTGACGGGCTCCTTCCCTGCCTCCTGCTTGGTGGCTGCCCAGTCGGGGAGCGCCCGCCGAAGGAACACCCCCAGGCAGCCCCCGCCCCCTCCGGCTGAGAACAAGTGGAGGTTTACGGCCGAGGATCTACAGAAGATACAGTACTATCTAGAAGAAGAGAAGCTTCCCACAGACACTGCCAGTAAGTACACCCCCAGAGCAGTGTTTCCCAAACCTTGACCCTTCAGGTGTTTTGGACTTCAACTCCCAGAATTCCTGACAGTTGGCCATACTGGCTAAAGCAGGCTGTTAGGAATTGTGGGAGATGAAGTCCAAAACACCTGGAGGAGGGCCAAAGTTTGTCCATGCCTGGGCTAGGCTTCTTGGAGCTGAGGTTTTAAAGGACACTTAAGTTTGTAATGGACAAGGAAAGTATGTAAAGTACTAGGTTCACTACTTAAATGTCCATTATCATAGTTTTTGCTGAACTTTTTAAAATAATATTTTTTCATATTGATTTACTATCAATTGTGGGCCTGATGAAGGAAGGGAGGATAGTTCTCAGCCCCCTAACAAGGAATTTGACCTTGATGGGGCTGGTGGTTTAGATCGAGCTGATCGATTGGAATTGAAAGTGCGAAGGAGTGTCAGGATCACCAGGAGGCAAGAGAGAAAAAGGCCCGGGGCCATAGGAACGTCTTCATGTTGTCCAAAATGTTTGAGTGTGCCTCAGTGTCAGAGCAACTTCCTGCTTCAACCAAGAGACTTTGGATTTATCTTGCAGCTATTCATGCTCATGTTTCTGGACTTTGTCATGTTCTCATGGGACTTTGCCTTCCCTATGCCTTCATGGATCTTGTTTGCCTATGTTACCTTAGATTGATCTTTTGAAATATACTTTTGCTTTTTGAACTTTTTATCTTTTATTTTAAATAAAACTACAAAGACAACTGCTGGTGTGTTCTTTGGTGTCTTAAGCAAGGTGGTTCTACTCTGAGGTGCGACAGTATATGAAATATGAATCTCCTTCTCTGGAGGTTTTTAAGCAGAAGCTTAAATGGCCATCTGTTAGTAGTGCTTTGATGGTGAGGTTCTGCCTGGCAGATAGGGGTTGGGCTGGATGGCCCCTGGGGTTTCTTCCAGCTCTTTGAATCTGTTCTACAATTGTGATGATACCCTCTTTAGTGAACTGGTAAAAATAGACTATTTTTAAAAGGCAGAACTTAGAATCATAGAATCATAGAGTTGGAAGAGACCTCCTGGGCCATCCAGTCCAACCCCATTCTGCCAAGAAGCAGGAATATTGCATTCAAATCACCCCTGACAGATGGCCATCCAGCCTCTGTTTAAAAGCTTCCAAAGAAGGAGTCTCCACCACACTCCGTGGCAGAGAGTTCCACTGCTGAATGGCTCTCACAGTCAGGAAGTTCTTCCTAATGTTCAGATGGAATCTCCTTTCTTGTAGTTTGAAGCCATTGTTCCATTGCGTCCTAGTCTCCAGGGAAGCAGAAAACAGGCTTGCTCCCTCTCACATATTTATACATGGCTATCATATTTCCTCTCAGCCTTCTCTTCTTCAGGCTAAACATGCCCAGCTCCTTAAGCTGCTCCTCATAGGGCTTGTTCTCCAGACCCTTGATCATTTTAGTCGCCCTCCTCTGGACACATTCCAGCTTGTCAATATCTCTCTTCAATTGTGGTGCCCAGAATTGGACACAATATTCCAGGTGTGGTCTAACCAAAGCGGAATAGAGGGGTAGCATGACTTCCCTAGATCTAGACACTTGCTTAGTGACAGGCCTCTAAAAGCCCACTAGTGCAATTTTCAAAGACCCTTTCCTGGCTCATGTCTAACTCTGTTCCTCCTCCTTCTCCTCCTGCAGGCCGTCTCAGCCGCGGCTCTTCCGCTCGAGATGCCAAGGCCACCACTGTCCGGAGCAGCCAGAACCTGCCCACCTCTGCCTCCGCCGCCAACTCGGCCGTGGCGCTCTCCGCCCGCTCCCTCAGCAGCTGCAACCTGCAGAGCAAGCCCTGGAGATAGCCGGTGTCTTTTACCCCCTGCTGAATAAAAGAGAGCCCCCTCCCTGGGGCCCTTTGATCACTACAGCCCGTCTTTCGCTTTTAGGAAGGTGGTATGCAAAGGACAACGAGGTGGAAGGGAGGAGGAGGAGGAGGAGGAGGAGGAGGAAGGGTGACCTCCCGAAGGGGGAAACACCATTGGTACATAATTCTGGGTTCGGGGGGCAGGGGATGACCGAGGGGAAGAAACAAGCTGACTTTTTTAGACATCAGTGTTCTGCAACACTATTTGCTCATGTTCTTTAGCACATGAGGACTAGAAAGATTGAAAATACAATTTGGATTCTAGAGGGAAAAGTAAAGCAGGGAAGTATTAAGTGTGGCCAAGAGGAAGATGAGTTAGCACAAATGTAAAATTTTAACTGTTATTGGGGGGTGTAGTCAGGGCATGGATGCGTAATGTCCATGTTCCATTTTGAGACTTCTACCAGAGGATTGTTTTTGAATGTCACTTCTGCACAACAGAGGAAGGATGTGACCCTTTCTCTTTCCAGTCTTTGACCATTTGGACCCAACCTTTTTTCTTACTGCGATCCTTCCAAAGGGTGTACATTTGTACAAAGCATGAAGGAGAGAGAGTTTCACTCTGTAGGGGACCAAATCATGAAAATATATTGTCGAAGGCTTTCATTCCGAAATCACTCGGTTGTAGGTTTTTCGGGCTAGATGGCCATGTTCTAGAGGCATTCCCTCCTGACATTTTGCCTGCATCTATGGCAAGCATCCTCAGAGGTAGTGAGGTCTGTTGGATGCTTGCCATAGATGCAGGCAAAACGTCAGGAGAGAATGCCTCTAGAACATGGCCATATAGCCCGGAAAAAACCTACAACAACCCAAATCATGAAAGATCTTGATTGTGCGTAAAATTTTGTGGAGGGTAACAAGGACCAGAGCAGCCACTCAGCCCATCATCAAGGTTCATTTATTTCCCTCGAGAAGACGTCTGCTCGCCTGGATTGTAGTCAAGTAAGCCCACTTCATTCCATTTTATAGTTTTTCTGTATGTGGGGTTTGGTATTTCAGAACGGTGCTTCACCTCACCATGGAACAAAATGTGCATTTTTCCCTGATGCAGTGGTTGGCCACAATCAGGAGCAGAATCACATGTGGGAGGGTGGAAGTGCTGCTTTTACACTTTTGACTTTCACAGTTTATTCCTATATGGATGTCCCACCAGCTGCTTCCAGTCTTGTGGGAGGAAACTATGGACTAATAGAGGCAGATTATGGAGAGTGAGTTTGCCAGAAAGGAAAGAGGTTGGCTTCCCATACTTCTTTTATCAATGTATTGTCGAAGGCTTTCATGGCCGGAATCACTGAGTTGTTGTAGGTTTTTTCGGGCTATATGGACCATGTTCTAGAGGCATTCTCTCCTGACGTTTCGCCTGCATCTATGGCAAGCATCCTCAGAGGTTGTGAGGATGCTTGCCATAGATGCAGGCGAAACGTCAGGAGAGAATGCCTCTAGAACATGGCCATATAGCCCGGAAAAACCTACAATAACCCACTTCTTTTATCAACTAGTAAGAAGAGAGAGAGGCTAGAAGATATATCATGAATATCTACAGCTTGTTTGTCTTGATGGGCCCATATAATAATAAACTTAATAATAATAAACTTTATTTGTACCCCGCAACCATCTCCCCAAAGGGGACTCGGGGCAGCTAACATTATTTATTTATTATTATTTATTTACAGCATTTATATACCGCTTTTCCCATCCCTGGGGGGACTCAAAGCGGTTTACACACAGATGGCAAAATTCGATGCCTTGCATTGGGCAGCTGGCATGATGCCAATACATAACAGTTAAAATAAAAACCACAATTAACATAAATTAAACAATACATCAACAGCATTAACATAATAAAACATGAGGCCAAGCCCAAAGATACAATACAGCGAAATAAAATACAAAATGCTGGCAACAAAATTTCATCAGAATAAAATACATAAAGTAGCAAAATAAAATAAACAAAGGAGATTGATGTATTGTCAAAGGTTTTCATGGCCGGAATCACTGGGTTGTTGTATGTTTTTTCGGGCTATATGGCCATGTTTTGGAGGCATTTCTCTTCTTAGGAGAAATGCCTCCAGAACATGGCCATATAGAAAGTAGCAAAATAAAATAAACAGAGGAGATTGACATATATAAAATCAAACACAATGGGCAGGCCAAATGGACGAGGTAAAATGATAAAACCCTGGTTGAGGTAGGAATAGAAAAAGTGTAATTGAGAGGAGCCCAAAAAGGATGAACAGTGGGGTTAGATTTTCAGTTTAGGACGAGGGAAAGTGCAACCCTGTAGATGGAACAAACAGAACTGGGACCAATGGTCACTCTCCAAAGGCACGCTGGAAGAGCCAAGTTTTCAGACTTTTCTTAAAGGGTTACTAAGGTGGGTTGCTTCCATGCTGCCCCTCTGGCGCAGTGTCGTCTCTTTCTGAGAGTTGGCTGTGAAGGAGGATCTGTGCCATCATCCCCATTGCATTCTGCCGTGGGATCATCCATCCATCACCTTTCTGGTGAATCCTGCCAATGGCAGCACATCCCCTGTATTTTCCAAACAGTTCTCTCAAATGTCCAGTTTCAACACCAGGCAGACACGGCAGCCTTTCTCCTATCCTAGTGTGTTGCCTGCATGGTGGATTTCTCCTCTGCAGAGGTCAATTGATGAGCAGCGTTATCATCCTGATTAGCTTAGCGACGATAGAGCTTACAGCTTCTTCCTGCTAAGCCTCTCTCATAAACACACAGTGCTGTCCCCAGGGAAGGAGCTGCCTTTCCTCTTCTCTAAGCTGTAAGCCCATTGAGGATCCCCATAGATGGGACCCCAGTCAGCAGGAGCATACTCAACTGTTAACGGAGTGACAAGTATTTGGCTGCTTAGTGAAGTCCATAGAAATATCTCTGCATGTGATCTTGAAAGATGTGAGGAGGGAGTCCTGGTTAACTCACCTTCCCCAAGAAAAAATATGTCATTCTCCACCAGAACCTACTTGTGATGAGTTCCAAGCAGATTCCATAAACACAGATGATTCCACAAGGAATCTTATTGTTCCACTAGCTGTACCCGCCACGCGTTGCTGTAGCCAACCTTCCCTCCCTCTTTCTCTCCTTCTTTCCCTCCTCTTCCTCCTGCTTTTCCTTTTCTTCCCTTTTCTTCTTTTCTTCCTTTCTTCTCTTTCCTTCCTTCCTCCATTTTCTTTTTCCTTCTTCTTTCCCTCCTTTCTCCTTCTCTACCTCTTCCTCTCCTTCGCTTTTTGGTTCCATCCTTCTCTTTTCCTTCTTTCCATCCCTCCTTTTTCTTTCTTCCTTCACTTTTTGTTTCGATCCTTCCTCTCTCTTTCCCTTTCCTCCCTCTTTCTCTCTTCTTTCCTTCCTTCCTTCACTCTCTTTCCTTCCTTCTTTTTTCTTCCTTCTCTCCTTCTTTCCTTCCTTCCTTTCCTTTCCTTCCTTCATTCTTTTTTCCTTCTTTCTCTTCCTCTCTTTCTCCTCTCTTTTCTTTCCTTCCTTCCCTCTTTGCTTCCTTTCCTTCTCTCTTTCCTCTTTCTTCTCCCTCTTTCTTCCTCTCCTTCCTTCCTCCCTCTTTCTTCTCTTATTTTCTTTCATTCTCTCCTCCTTTTCTCCTCCTTCCTCCCTTTTTTTCTTCTTTCTTTCCTCTCCCTCTCCTTCCTTTCTTCCCTTCCTTCCCTTTTTTTCTGTATTGTCATTTAACTTTTTATCATTTAGCTTTTTTGGGTTTTAAATCCTTTCCGCTGTTTTTTGGGGAGGTTTTATGATGGTCACTCATTGGTCTCTTAGGGGTATAGTGTCCAAATTTCATGTCAATATGTCCAATGGTTTTTGAGTTATGTTCATCCATTTTTCATTACATTTTTATTTATATAGATTGGATGTTTTAGGGGCCACGTTCTCTCCCAAAACTCTAGTCTGTTTTGCAAGAGCAACAACTGAACGAATGGGTAAACGCATTATTATCCATAGAGGTGCAAGCAAGCTGTCTTCTCCATGATTTTGACTACATACAAATAGGCCAAACCTTCCTGTTCTTCCTTACAGTTCACACGAAGCAGAGTTTTGGAAGTGTGAATGCTGCTGTAATGGCCTGAGAAGAGGCTTGGTCAAAGGATGGGTGCCGGTGGGCATCACTTCGGATGAGAGGCGCCTCTGTTGCTGCTTCTGGTTTAGGACTGTTTGATATTATTGCAAGTACATCACAGAGATCATTGTGATCCAAGTGTTTTCAAGTCCAGTAGATCCAAGATTGCTTCTATACCAGGCATGGGCAAACTTCCCTCCCTCCAGGTGTTTTGGACTTCAACTCCCACAATTCCTAACAGCCTACCGGCTGTTAGGAATTGTGGGAGTTGAAGTCCAAAACACCTGGAGGGAGGGCTGAAGTTTGCCCATGCCTGATCTATATCTAGCAGCCAGTTTTAAATCATGCAATGGAAATTTTACTGAGTCGATAGAGGTATTTCCTTTCCCCACTTTCTCATACTTGACAGTGACCCCCTTGTCATTCCAATTGAGTTTTATTTAACTGCAATGTATTTTTTTTGTGGGACCAGTTGGTTGATGTTCCGTGTGGGTATCATCTGTGTCGCTTCCACCTCCTCCTCCGCAACCACCTCTCCGTTTGTAATAGTTTTTTATTTAGCTGGATTCTAGCCGTGGCCATTTCGGTTCACATTTACAACAGAGTCCTTTTTAAAAATTGTGCATAATCTAGAATAAATTAATATATTGCAAAGCAGTCCTATCTACTAGGACCTGCGTACCGTAAAGCTGTCCAGAGTATTGGAAAGGGCTGCTTAGAAAGTGGATTAAGCATTTTTCACGGGAGAAGTCTTCAATCCTTCTCAAAACTGCAACTTCCAGGATTCCTGTTTGGAAATCCAGGAGAGCAAATGTGTCTTGGATGTTATGTTTGTGATATATCTGGCGTGATTTTGTGCCTCATTGTTTTTTTTCCCCTTTTGACCTGGATATTTTATTTTCTTTGTGGATGTTTCGAGACTGTTTGCTATCCTTGTGCTGGGTTTGTTTACAAATGCCAGGCCTTTGGGAGTGTTCCTGTTCAGAGTGAAGCTGCTTCGGGAAGGAATGGATCCTTCCATTGGCACAAAACTCTTGCTGATGTCCAGCCTATCCCTCTTTGGAGCACATCTTGAAGCATCAGACAGACATCCCACATCCGTTCCTGGCTGTGAGGAACATCCCCACAATCCTTGGCATTGGAGGAAGGACTATTTATCTTATTGGCTTTGTGGGTTTTGTGTGTTTTGCTTGTGAGCAATTATGTGAAATGGTTTGGCTGGTGGCGCTGCTTCTTTGGACTTGGAATGGCTTGTTAGAGTTTTGTGTATAGTTTTGGCTTTTTAAGAAATCGTTTCTGAACTCAATAAAAAGTGAAATGTCTGCTGTATCATGGCACTGTTTCTTTTGTGTTTACCAATTGGATCATTTCAGGGATTGAACTGCTCAAGGAAGTGTGTTTTGAATTTGAAGTGAACTTTAAATGTCTCTTGTCTGCATTCAGCTTCAGAATATTATGCATATAGGGCCTGTTCTTGAAAAGACTTCCGCCTCTATACAAGCCGATAATAAAATCAATTTCTGTGCAGGTTTTCTTCACAAGGAACACATTCAGATGGTCCAATGATGGGCCAAAATTAACAAAATGAAGTTCAACAGGGACAAATGCAAGAGACTCCACTTAGGCAGAAAAAAAGAAATACAAATATACAGAATGGGTGACGCCTGGCTCGAGAGCAGTATGTGTGAAAAAGATCTTGGAGTCCTCGTGGATGACAAGTTAAACATGAGCCAACAATGTGATGTGGCGGCAAAAAAAGCCAATGGGATTTTGGCCTGCATCAATAGGAGCATAGTGTCTAGATCCAGGGAAGTCATGCCCCATGCTCTATTCTGCCTTGGTTAGACCACACCTGGAATATTGTGTCCAATTCTGGGCACCACAATTCAAGAGAGATATTGACAAGCTGGAATGTGTCCAGAGGAGGGCGACTAAAATGATCAAGGGTCTGGAGAACAAGCCCTATGAGGAGTGGCTTAAGGAGCTGGGCATGTTTAGCCTGAAGAAGAGAAGGCTGAGAGGAGACATGATAGCCATGTATAAATATGTGAGGGGAAGTCACAGGGAGGAGGGAGCAAGCTTGTTTTCTGCTTCCCTGGAGACTAGGATGGAACAATGGCTTCAAACTACAAGAAAGGAGATTCCATCTGAACATGAGGAAGAACTTACTGACTGTGAGAGCCGTTCAGCAGTGGAACTCTCTGCCCCGGAGTGTGGTGGAGGCTCCTTCTTTGGAGGCTTTTAAACAGAGGCTGGATGGCCATCTGTCAGGGGTGATTTGAATGCAATATTCCTGCTTCTTGGCAGAATGGGGTTGGACTGGATGGCCCAGGAGGTCTCTTCCAACTCTAGGATTCTATGATTCTATGATTTTGGGTTTGTCTTCATGGAGTAAAACATGCTTATTCACTGTGATCCTGACACGTGATGTTCGTGTTGATTGGTTTACAAGACACTTCTTTGAACTTTAATCTATTTTTTAAAACAGCCTTGCCTTTTACAAAAAATCTAGACTTTTAGGCAAAAGATTTTGCTGTTTCGTTGCAGGAAGAGTTGATTTTTTGCAGAAGCGTTTGGTGGTTCTTTCCCTAATTTAATTTTAATTATATTTTTCAAAGAAGGCTTGTGTGTTCAGATATTCACATCTCACTGTATTTCCATTAGCACACGTCTGTTTAATAGGACACACATTTATTCACTTGCACGGCATGGAGAATTATTGAAGCCGTAGGACCGAAAATAATAAATTGGAAATTTGGAGTGAGGTGAATTTGTCAGGGGTAAACACATGGCCAGTTACCCTAATCTCATTATGTGTGTGGCATTAATGGGGTCGCTGCAAGGCCAGTGCAGACTGGGAGAATATTTGTCAAGCCCTTACTTGCAGGAATAAAGCCACAGGAGCATAACTCATGCAAAGGCTTTATTGTTGCTGCAGAGGAGCCGGTTTGGCTCCGGCTTAATAGGGGTTGTCCCGGGTGTGTTCCATGATGACCATGAGGCCCAGCCAGGTCTCTTCGGCCGTCGGGATGATCTGGCTGGCGGGCAGCAGGAACCCGTAGCGACCGGTGTCCCTCAGCTCAAAGGTGTAGGAGTACTTGATCCCCTGCTCGTAGGTCCAGTCAATGGTTCCTCCACTTGCTTGGTCTGCATCCAGGGAAAGAGTGTGCAATAGAAAACAAAATATGTTTCACATGTGCGTTGAATATGTATTGTTGGGTACAAAAGCTTGCACAGAAAGGCAATGGTATAGGACAGTGGTTCTCAACCTTCCTAAGGCCGTGACCCCGTAATACAGTTCCTCATGTTGTGGTGACCCCCAATCATTAAAATTATTAGTACTTCAGAACTACTATTATGAATTGTAATGTAAATATCTGATATGCAGGGTGTATTCTCATTCACTGGACCAAATTTGGCACAAATGCTCAATATGCCTAAATTTGAATACCAGTGGGGTTGGGAAGGGGGATTGATTTTGATATTTGGGAGTTATAGTTGCTGGGATTTATAGTTCGCCTACAATCAAAGAGCATTCTGAGCTCCATCAACAATGGCATTGAACCAGTCTTGGCACACAGACCTCCAATGACCAACAGAAATATATTGGAAGGGTTTGGTGGGCACTGACCTTGAGTTTGGGAGTTGTAGTTCACATACATCCAGAGAGCACTGTGGACTCAAACAATGGTAGATCTGGGCCAAACTTGGCACAAATACTCAATACGCCCAAATGTGAACACTAGTGGAGTTTGGGGAAAATAGGCCTTGATATTTGGGAGTTGTAGTTTATGGGATTTATAGTTCACCTACAATCAAAGAGCATTCTGAACTCCACCAATGATAGATTTGGGCCGAACTTCCAACACAGAACCCTAAAGACCAACAGAAAATGCTGTGTTTTTTGATGGTCTTTGGGGACCCCTCTGACACCCCCTTGCGACCCCCGCAGGGGTCCCGACCCCCAAGTTGAGAAACACTGGTATAGGACCATCCCATGTGGCCTGGAGGATCAGGTTTGATTTTGCACTAGGACACTTACAGATGGTGGTGATGATGCTACCGTATCTGTATTTGGTCCCATGGAGGGAAGCAAGAGCATTGACTGCCTTCTTAGCAACAGCATCCTAGAAGAGGCAAAATGAGTAGAAAATCAGTCAGAAGGAAGATAGTAACACAGCAAGAGTGGAGCCAGTCTGCCCATAGACCATAAACCCCCTCCTCTTAACAAGCCTAAGACCCTCTTTAGTCCCTCTCAAAATGGCAACAAGAAGTGGTACACAATTACTTCCCATTGCCATTTTGAGAGAAAATTGCAGAAGAAAATGAAGAAGGTGTTTGGAAGTGCTATGGTGTTCAAGAACGTTTCTGGGCCTGGGGTAGGGTTCCTTCTTGAATATGAGGGAGATGTTCTAGAGACTCTGAGAAAGTTGCTTTTTTGGGTGACCAGGTCTTCAAATATCAAATCACTATGTTTGCCAAGGATTATGGGAGCCATAATCTAAAGTAATATTTATGAAGGTCGGGTCCCTTTGTGCAGCAAAGGATCCCAAAGAAGTTGGGATAGAAATAAATAGAAAGGAAAGAAGAGGAGGGGGATGAGATCAATCAGAAGAAGAAGATCCAGAAGAGGGAGAAGATCAATTAGAACAGTGGTTCTCAACCTGTGGGTCCCCAGGTGTTTTGGCCTACAACTCCCAGAAATCCCAGCCAGTTTACCAGCTGTTAGGATTTCTGGGAGCTGAAGGCCAAAAACATCTGGGGACCCCAGGTTGAGAACTACTGAATTAGAAGAACAAGAAGACCCTTTAGAACAGTGGTTCTCAACCTGGGATCCCCAGATGTTTTAGGCCTACAACTCCCAGAAATCCCAGTTAGTTTACCAGCTGTTAGGATTTTTGGGAGTTGAAGGCCAAAAACATCTGGGACCTCAGGTTGAGAACCACTGCTTTAGAAGCAGATCTAGAAGGAGATACATTAGAAGATTAATTAGAAGAAGATACATTTAAAAGGCTCCATTAGAAGATGAAGATCCATTAGAAGAACAAGAAGAACCTTTAGATGCAGAAGATCTAAAAGAAGATACATTAGAAGATTAATTAAAAGAAGATACGTTTAAAAGGATCCACCAGAAGTTGAAGAAGATCCATTAGAAGCAGAAGATTTAGAACGGTGGTTCTCAACCTGTGGGTCTCCAGGTGTTTTGGGCTACAACTCCCAGAAATCCCAGCCAGTTTTACGATTTCTGGGAGTTGAAGGCCAAAACATCTGGGGACCCACAGGTTAAAAACCACTGATCTAGAAAAAGAAACATAAAAATATCCATTAGAAGAAGATAAAATTTAAAAGATCCTTTAGAAGTAGAAGAAGTTGCATTAGAAGCAGAAGATCTAGAAGAAGAAACATTAGAAGATTAATTAGAAGAAGTTGACGTATTAGAAGAAGATCCAAGAGAGGAAGAACAATTACAAAATGGTCAAGAAGAAGATGGTCTTACTAGTTCCGCCTTATCCGCCGCAGCCGTTCTGGTGTATCCAAAGGGATAAAGGAGGAGCTGGGAGTAGCTGTGGATGGAGATGAAGGCCTTGATGTTGCCATGGCTCTTCACAAAGTCAACAATGGCTTTCACCTCTGGCTCGGAGTTGGCATAAGGCCCATGGTAGGTTTCGGTGCAAGGGCTGCCACTGGCGCCAGCCGCTGTGGAGGACAAAAAGCAACAACTTGGCTCCTGAGAACGAACATCCAAAGACACCGAGGTCAACTCTGAGACACAGTCTTTTCCTCAGCATCTCCAGGTGGGACTGGAAATGTGGAGGATTGCCATTGATGGGTCAAGAGTTATGCTTAGAAGTCATGAATGCAATTTGAGAGATCTGCATTGTGGGTTCACCTTGGGACCATTCTTTCTTTCTGGGGAAGGACCTTCCAGAAGAGATCCAACAGCTAAATCATTTATCAGAATTCAAGACACAACTGTAAGGAGTATATGTATGAAGAGGTGGGTAATACATTGATGATGATGATGATGATGATGATGATGATGATGATGATGATGGACCAAGAAAAATGACAGCTTAGTTTGTTTAAAGAAGAGGTGATTCCTCAAGTGATGGAAAATGTCTGTTTGTTCTAGTATGGGATTTTTCTCACGTAGTTTGCATTTAGTGTGATGTGTTTTTGAACTAGTATAGGAAGGAAAGGAGTTAATGGAATGGTTTTAACTAGGTATTTTTGGTATCCCGATGTTTAATATTCTTAAGTTTTAAATTATATAGAATCATAGAATGATAGAGTTGGAAGAGACCTCATGGGCCATCCAGTCCAACCCCCTGCCAAGAAGCAGGAATATTGCATTCAAAGCACCTCTGACAGATGGCCATCCAGCCTCTGTTTAAAAGCTTCCAAAGAAGGAGCCTCCACCACACTCCGGGGCAGAGAGTTCCACTGCTGAACGCTCTCACAGTCAGGAAGTTCTTCCTCATGTTCAGATGGAATCTCCTTTCTTGTAGTTTGAAGCCATTGTTCCATTGTGTCCTAGTCTCCAGGGAAGCAGAAAACAAGCTTGCTCCTTCCTCCCTCTGGCTTCCTCTCACATATTTATACATGGCTATCATATCTCCTCTCAGCCTTCTCTTCTTCAGGCTAAACATGCCCAGCTCCTTAAGCCGCTCCTCATAGGGCTTGTTCTCCAGACCCTTGATCATTTTAGTCGCCCTCCTCTGGACACATTCCAGCTTGTCAATATCTCTCTTCAATTGTGGTGCCCAGAATTGGACACAATATTCCAGATGTGGTCTAACCAAGGCAGAATAGAGCATGGGGAGCATGACTTCCCTGGGTCTAGACACTAGACTCCTATTGATGCAGGCCAAAAATCTGGCATGACTTGTTTATGATAAATCCATGCTGACTATTAGCGATGATCGCATTTGTTTCTAAGTGTTTGCAGACCACTATTGTATTGTTTTTACTGCTGACCACTTTGAGTCAATATTATTAATAATAACAATGACAGTGATTCCTCTTCATGTCTAGAAAGCATGGAAGATAGAGAAGTGTTACAAGAAATGTTTTCACCTCCAAAACCCGCATCCCAGTTCCGGTTGGGGTCTACTCCAACGCACGATGACCCAGCGTTGATTGACCTCGTCTTGCGCCACATGCGGTTCTATAACACCCAAAAAGTTTAATCAATGCGCATCTCAAACAGCATAGATATTTCTAAGGTTGTATCTTAAGTCCAGGAGCCCCCGATGGCACAGTGGGTTAAAGCGCTGAGATGCTGAACTTGCTGACCGAAAGGTTGCAGGTTCAAATCTGGGGAGCGGCATGAGCTCCCGCTGTTAGCCCTAGCTTCTGCCAACCTAGCAGTTTGAAAACATGCAAATGTGAGTAGATCAATAGGTACCATTCATGAGTTCGAAGCCAGCCCAGGTCAGAGTAAGCTCCCGACCATTTGCCTAACTTACTGTCGACCTTTGCAGCCCAGGAAGGTAACGGTGCTTCATGCAATCATGCCAGCCACATGACCTTGGAGGTGTCTACAGACAACGCCAGCTCTTTGGCTTAGAAATGGAGATGAGCACCCACCCCCAGAGTCGGACAGACTCGGACTGGACTTAATGTCACGGGAAAACCTTTACCTTTACTATTTGAAGTTCATCCCCAGCATTTAAGGAAGGAAATGGGGGTGAGGACATAAGATACCTTGCTATGAGTGAAGGCAAATCCATCAGGGTTGGTGACAATTTCAAGGAAGATGTCAAAATTATCCAGGATGGAGGTCAGCGAAGGGTCTTTGCCATAAGTGTCAAGGATCTGGACAAGAGAAATGGAAGGAAAGGGATGGACAATAATTAGCCCCTGAAATGGACCTTAGAGAGTGCAGTACACACAAGTTTTTTCACCGCTTCGTTAAGCTTGCGATGATCAACGCCTGTACAAATCTAACTTAGCACTCAGTACCAGATCATGTTAAAGTGAAAACGTGGAGAACTATCCATAAATGGTATTACTATCCACTGAAATTTACATAGGATTAATAACGGAGCATTACAATTATGCTGGAAAGGATAAGGAGCCTTATCAGATTGCAGTCATATACATAGTTGTCATGTCCAAAGATACTAACATTTTGGAAAGAGGTTTTAAACTAAACAGAAGGATATGACTGTGTCTCTAAAATGGACAATTTGGGATTTCCAAGCAAGGGCTGCTCAAACCTATGTGTGAAATGCATGCTTTTGAGATGGAATGGTACCTTCTTTGCAAAGTAGATCCCACTGGCTTGAGTGACCCATTCGCGGGAGTGGATGCCGGTGTCGATCCAGATGGCTGGGCGCTTGGTTCCTCCGGTACTGAACTACAGAACAAATGCAAAGAAGAAAGAAACCCTTAATACACGCGTCTCCCAGTGTCATGACACTATGCACCTTTGTGGACTTCACGGTTCCTGTGATTTAGAATTGGGAGTGGGAAATCTCTGTCCCTTTGCCATATTCTTCGGAGGTTGTTCCTGAAATAGTGACAGCAGCAACTGGACTGTAACTCCAGCGAGGCAGAAACAAGCAGTGTATTTCCTACCCTTTACAATTAATGAAACAGCCACCCCTCTGTGACCCTTTTCAGATAATCTCCTGGGAATGGAAACGTTTGGGCAAATCCTTCTGGCTATTTCCCAAGCTAGGTAATCATCAGATTCATTGTGTGCTGTGGCTCGATGCTATGCAACCCTGGGAGTTGTGGTTTGGTGAGTCATAAGCCCTCCTTGGCAGAGAAGGCTAAAGACCTTGCAAAACTACAGCTCCCAAGACTCCACAACATTGAGCCATGGTAATTAAAGTTTTGTCAAACTGCATGAATTCTATGGTGTCGATGTGCCCCAAGAGACACATGGCTCATCCAAACTGGAAACATGGTGCCAATGAAATCACAAAGCACTTTTGAAAGATACCCATCCAACTTCTGCATAAAGACTTCCAAAGAAGGAAATTCCATGAACCTCAGAGTTGACCCATTATTATCAAGAAGGCCTTCCTAATGTTCTTATAATTTTAATCTATTGGTTCACATGAAGTAAACATGCTGGCTCCATCTCCCACATATCATCCCTTTAGATATATCACAGCATCACAAAACCCTACAAATGGAAGAGACCACGAGGTCCACCCAGTCCAACTCCATCTGCCATGCAGGAAGACACAATCCAAGCACCCCTGACAGATGGTCACTCAGCCTCTTGTTTCAGAATCTCAAAAGTCTCCCCATGTTTGAAATTGGATCTGTATTCTCTTCAGGTAAAATATACCCAGTTCCCTCAACAATATCTTACAGGACTTTGTTTCCAGTTGAAGATCTTTGATTATTGCTTTCTAAAACCCTCGTGGGGCTGTTGTGCATGTCTTATCAGATCCACTCCACCTTGGCCATATGTTTGTTGACCATAAAGATGTGGCATCATGATGCACCAGGTCTTTCTCACTCCTGCCAACCAAAGATTGCCACAGTCCACTCAGTGAACCTCCAGCCAGGATTTGCTCCACCAATTGAAGTATCAAGGACATGTGCTGATATGACCATTACCTTCAAGATATTGATTGGGCGACCTTCGTAGCTCTTGCCAATCTGGATTTTGCTGACCAAGGGATTTTCACTCACTAGAAGATCCATGAAATCGTAGATCTGGTGGTCACAGAGGAGAGGAGAGTGAAAGCAAGTTGGGTTTGAATCTGCTCTGGATTTCTGATCTGGAAAAGACACTCAAACATCTGGAATAAAGGCATTGTTTGGTCACAGTTTGGAGTGCAGTAGCATCAGTCAAACGAATTGTGGAGTGAGCCAGGTTTAAACCTGTGTGATCATAGAATCATAGAATCAAAGAGTTGGAAGAGACCTGATGGGCCATCCAGTCCAACCCCATTCTGCCAAGAAGCAGGAATATTGCATTCAAATCACCCCTGACAGATGGCCATCCAGCCTCTGTTTAAAAGCTTCCAAAGAAGGAGCCTCCACCACACTCCGGGGCAGAGAGTTCCACTGCTGAACGGCTCTCACAGTCAGGAAGTTCTTCCTCATGTTGAGATGGAATCTCCTTTCCTGTAGTTTGAAGCCATTGTTCCACTGCGTCCTAGTTTCCAGGGAAGCAGAAAACAAGCTTGCTCCCTCCTCCCTGTGGCTTCCTCTCACATATTTATACATGGCTATCATATCTCCTCTCAGCCTTCTCTTCTTCAGGCTAAACATGCCCAGCTCCTTAAGCCGCTCCTCATAGGGCTTGTTCTCCTAGTCCCTTGATCATTTTAGTCGCCCTCCTCTGGACACATTCCAGCTTGCCAATATTGTCTTGAATTGTGGTGCCCAGAATTGGACACAATATTCCAGGTGTGGTCTAACCAAGGCAGAATAGAACATGGGGAGCATGACTTCCCTAGATCTAGACACTATGCTCCTAGATCAGTGAGTCATTGATGAGTGAGTTGAATGACATTGTATGATTGGGGTCTGGCTAAGGGCCCATTAAGATTTGGCAAGACTGAAGACACCATCCTAAAATTAAAACCAATGGCATTATGGAGAAACAAAGGAGCACCGGGACTGTGGGGCAGCTGGCTGGGAGTCACCTTCATTAAGATCACTACTGACCAAAAAGTCATGAGTTCGAAGCCAGCTCGGGTCGGAGAGAGCTTCTGACCAATTTGTGTAGCTTGCAGCCCAAAAGACAGTTGCATCTGTCAAATAGGAAATTTAGGTACCGCTTATGCGGAGAGGTTAATTTACGACGCCATAAAAATCTCCAGCAAGCCTGCAAAGAATGAGGAAGTACTTCATCGGTGTCACAAATGAACGGTGAAGCGACAGCTCCCCTGGTGGCCAAAATACCCTCATGAAAAAGCTGGAATGTTAAATAGCCTCTGTGTGTCTGCCTATATATGTTGTGTGTCTATGGCATTGAATGTTTGCCATGTATATGTACATTTTAATCCACCCTGAGTCCCCTGAGGGGTGAGAAGGACAGAATATAAATACTGTAAATAAATAAATAAGGAGGTGAAGATTTGATTGAAATGAGAAAACTACTGAGCTGGGAAATTTTGGTGTAAACAACACATGTTTACTTAGTTAGAGACGATCATTCTGTGAGTTAAAGGAAGTCAGCAACAATGGCTCCTAACGTATTGTCAAAGGCTTTCATGGCCGGAATCACTGGGTTGTTGTAGGTTTTTTCGAGCTATATGGCCATGTTCTAGAGGCATTTTCTCCTGACGTTTCGCCTGCATCTATGGCAAGCATCCTCAGAGGTTGTGGACACAATCTCTGAGGATGCTTACCATAGATGCAGGCGAAACGTCAGGAGAGAATGCCTCTAGAACATGGCCATATAGCCCAAAAAAACCTACAATAACCCAATGGCTCCTAACGTTAAGGAAGAAAACATCTGTTGTGAAATTGATGGAACTTCAACAAGTCTTCTTTGAACGACACATTGTCATCCAATCAAGAACAACAACAGCAAAAAGGTTCTACATAAGGAGACCCTTTTCTCTTCGAAAGGTGTGTCAGATCTAGAAGGAATGCAAAGTGTGAACACCCTCCTCCTTCCAAGATGAACTGAATTAAATGCACATTAAAACAAAAAACATTGAATTCACTATTAAAGTCACACTATTGCTCAATGCTATGGAGTTGTGGGAGTTATCTTTCAATTGTGTACTGTATCTAGTTCTTATATATATATGAAATGTATTTAAACTGCTTCATAGAAATGTATCCAAATGTAACTTAGAAACAGACACCCCTCTGTGACCCTTTTCAGATAATCTGGGAATGGAAATGTTTGGGCAAATCCCTCTGGCTATTTCCCAAGCTAGGTAATCATCAGATTCATTGTGTGCTGTGGCTCAATGCTATGCAACCCTGGGAGTTGTGGTTTGCTAATATATGAATGAAGAAGGATGGTGGGTATGTATTTGAGTGAATGTAATGTGGAGTAAATGCTGCATAAATGTGATGTGAGTTTGCCCAATAATAATGGAGACACAGGCGAAACATCTAGAGAAAATGCTGCAAGAGCATGGCCATACAGCCTGAAAACTACACAACACCCCAATAATGCAGAAGTGTTTTAATGGAGGAATTGAGGGACTTTGCGTGGACAGATTGTGGTGGCGAAAAGTACCATCCGGGACTTTGTCCACCTCTGTTCTAAGTCACCTTTTTGGCATTTCTCTCAATCCCAACGGCAACCAAATCCACACTTACTTCATCCAGATTGTGGTACGAAGCGTAATTGAAGTTCTCCACGGATCGGGGCATAAAGTGCTGCCGTGACATGAAGAGCTTTTCCTCATCAACTAATTTCTGGAAAGGACAGAAGAGGAAGCAGAAATATGAAAACATCTACACACACCAAAAGCACATATTGTATTCAAAGCACCCCTGACAGGTGGCCATCCAGCCTCTGTTTAAAAGCTTCCAAAGAAGGAGCCTCCACCACACTCCGGGGCAGAGAGTTCCACTGTTGAACAGCTCTCATAGGAAATTCTTCTCATGTTCAGATGGAATCTCCTTTCATGTAGTTTGAAGCCATTGTTCCATTGCTTCCTAGTCTCCAAGGAATCAGAAAACAAGCTTGCTCCCTCCTCCTCCCTGTGGCTTCCTCTTGCATATTTATACATGGCTATCATATCTCCTCTCAGCCTTCTCTTCTTCGGGCTAAACATAGAATCAAAGAGCTGGAAGAGAGCTCATGGGCCATCTAGTCCAACCCCATTCTGCCAAGAAGCAGGAATATTGTATTCAAAGCACCCCTGACAGATGGCCATCCAGCCTCTGTTTAAAAGCTTCCAAAGAAGGAGCCTCTACCACAATCTAGGACAGTTCCACTGTTGAACAGATCTCACAGTCAGGAAGTTCTTCCTCATGTTCAGATGGAATCTCCTTTCTTGTAGTCTGAAGCCATTGTTCCATTGCATCCTAGTCTCCAGAAAGCAAACTTGCTCCCTCCTCCCTGTGGCTTCCTCTCACATATTTATACATGGCCTTCATCATGTCTCTTCTCATCCTTCTCTTCTTCAGGCTAAACATGCCCAGCTCTTTAAGCCGCTCCTCATAGGGCTTGTTCTCCAGACCCTTGATCATTTTAGTCGCCCTCCTCTGGACACATTCCAGCTTGTCAATATCTTTCTTGAATTGTGGCGCCCAGAATTGGTCACAATATTCCAGGTGTGGTCTAACCAAGGCAGAATAGAGCATGGGGAGCATGACTTCCCTAGATCTAGACACTATGCTCCCATTGATGCAGGCCAACATCCCATTGGCTTTTTTTGCCACCACATCACATTGTTGGCTCATGTTTAACTTGTTGTCCACAAGGACCTCAACTCCGCTGGACTGGCCACGTTGCCCGGATGCCCGACCACCGTCTCCCAAAGCAATTGCTCTACTCCGAACTCAGGAACGGAAAACGAAACGTTGGTGGGCAGGAAAAGAGATTGAAAGATGGGCTCAATGCCAACCTTAAAAACTCTGGCATAGACACTGAGAACTGGGAAGCCCTGGCCCTTGAGCGCACCAGCTGGAGGTCAGCTGTGACCAGCAGTGCTGCAGAATTTGAAGAGGCACGAATGGAGGGTGAAAGAGAGAGAAACGTGCCAAATTGTGGGTCATCTTATACGCCCAGTCGTCTTATATGCCGGAATATACGGTATTCTAATAATAATATTAACAACAACAATGCATTATTTATTACCTGTCTCTCCTTACGGCTTATGCTTTGTGTAAATATATAGGGCTAGTAACTTCCTGCTCTACATTGCCTTGTTTCCATCTGGTATATGAAGCAATGTTTTATTCCCAAGGCTGGTTTTCTAGGCTACCCAACCATGTTCCGTGCCCACCAAGAGAAAGGACTGACCTGAACGTTCTCGATCATGATGGAGTATTGGATGTTGTTGGACTCCAGAAAGACCTTGACCCCTTGGAGGCTGGAGAATGGGACCCTCACGTCAACTGGGATCTCAGGGTGAGCGGGAGCGCGCCAGAAGTCCAGCTAGAAAGAGAAATGCAGGTAGATAGAGCTAGATATCGATCAAACATTGGGGAAACTTCAGCCCTCTAGGTTTTTTGGACTTCAGCTCCCACAATTCCTAACAGCCGGTCTGTTAGGAATTATGGGAGTTGAAGTCCAAAACATCTGGAGGCCTTAAAGTACCATTTCCATTCCTCAAAGTTACCTGAAGATGTTCAAGTGCTTCCAGCTCCTTCACCTTCTCCAGCTGGAACCCATCGGAAGCAAAGATCCTCAACACCTGGTGACTACAGAGAGAGGTCATGTTGATTTCTGCCGTCATCATCATCTTAACTAATTGAACTGTTGTTATTTTTGTATCTGGAGTTGCAAGTAGTCGCTTAGTTTTAATAGGCACAATTTCTTGATTGGGACACATACTTGATTCTGCTCACTCCCAATCCATGTATTGGTTGGGTTGTTGTAGGTTTTTTCGGGCTATATGGCCATGTTTTAGAGGCATTCTCTCCTGACGTTTCGCCTGCATCTATGGCAAGCATCCTCAGAGGTAGTGAGGTCTGTTGGAACTGGGAAAGGTTTATATATCTGTGGAATGACCAGGGTGGGACAAAGGACTCTTGTCTGCTGGAGCTAGGTGTGAATGTTTCACCTGACCACCTTGATTAGCATATAATGGCCTGGCAGTGCCTGGGGCAATCTTTTGTTGAGAGGTGATTAGATGTCCTTGTTTGTTTCCTCTCTGTTGTTGTGCTGTTGTAATTTTAGAGTTTTTTAATACTGGTAGCTTAACATGAGGAAGAACTTCCTGACTGTGAGAGCCGTTCAGCAGTGGAACTCTCTGCCCCGGAGTGTGGTGGAGGCTCCTTCTTTGGAAGCTTTTAAACAGAGGCTGGATGACCATCTGTCAGGGGTGATTTGAATGCAATATTCCTGCTTCTTGGCAGAATGGGGTTGGACTGGATGGCCCATGAGGTCTCTTCCAATTCTTTGATTCTATGATCTATCTATCTATCTATCTATCTATCTATCTATCTATCTATCTATCTATCTATCTTTCCTTCGATTTTTTCTTTTTTTACATTTCCTACTTTACTAAATATGATATTGACAGATGCAACTGTCTTTCAGGCTGCAAAGGTCGACAGTAAGCTGGACAAATGGTCGGGAGCTTACTCCGACCTGGGCTGGCTTCTAACGCATGACCTTTTGGCCAGTAGTGATTTTAATGCGGCTGACTCCCAACCAGCTATGCCACAACCCATTCCTATACAGCAGATGGATACACATTGGTAACATGCACCATCATGGATACACATTGGTGACATACACCATCATGGATACACATTGGTAACATGCACCATAATGGATACACATTGGTGACATGCACCATAATGGATACACATTGGTGACATGCACCATAATGGCTACACATTGGTGACATGCACCACAATGGATACACATTGGTAACATGCACCACAATGGATACACATTGGTAACATGCACCACACTGGATACACATTGGTGACATGGACCACGATGGATACACATTGGTGACATGCACCACAATGGATACACATTGGCAACATGCACCACAATGGATACACATTGGTAACATGCACCACAATGGATACACATTGGTGACATGCACCATAATGGATACACATTGGTAACATGCACCACAATGGATACACATTGGTGACATGCACCACAATGGATACACATTGGCGACATGCACCACAATGGATACACATTGGTAACATGCACCATAATGGATACACATTGATGACATGCACCATAATGCCACAATTGTGACAATGCTTCTGTTTAATTTGGACCGAAAGTACTGCGCATTGGACCAAAATGCTGTTGCCTTTCTAGAAGATCATTAGCAGATATCAAACCCCAGTGGGATTCCATCCAGAAAGTAGAAAAGGATGGCGATGTTCCTTATGCAAAGCCCATGTTTCCCTGCTACGTACCCCTCAAAGATCTCGGTGCTGAACGCAACCGCCAGGAGACTCGCCAACACCAAGAGGCCCTTCATCTTCTCCAACTCAGAAGGCTAACTAGGGATCGGGGTCCTCTTCTGGTGGCCTTATATACCCCGTATAGACATGCCGTGTATCATAACTGGGCAGCGGAGAAGCTTTGCCAGCCGCTGTCCTTCCCACATCTCCGACGGAAAAAGGTTGGCACTTCTTGCGTTTGACTTTGTGATTAATGTATAGGAAACAGGACACCTGCCTCAAGGTGAAGGCAGCCATAAGCAAAGGTGCTTATTATAGATGCACCACAGGTGCATGAGTTCCCTTCTATCTACACTTTTGGAATCATCCAGTCCAACCCCTTTCTGCCAGGTAGGACGACACAAAGCCCTCCAACAGATGACCATCCGGTATCCATTTGGAAACCTACACCTATACTATTTTGGTTGCAAGCATCTCTGCCCTCTTTGGCAGAAAAGCCTAAGGACCTTGCACAACCACAACTCCCAGTATTCCACAGCATTGAGTCATGTGGTGTCAAACT
Source organism: Anolis sagrei ordinatus (assembly GCF_025583915.1). NCBI lineage: Eukaryota > Metazoa > Chordata > Lepidosauria > Squamata > Anolidae > Anolis > Anolis sagrei. The sequence goes on along the minus strand of NW_026847549.1, from coordinate 5,651,933 downwards.
ACATTCAATAGTATAGTTCAGGTCTGTGCAAACTTGGGACCTCCAAGTGTTTTGGACTTCGACTCCCACAGTTCCTAACAGTCTACCGGCTGTTAGGAACTGTGGGAGTTGAAGTCCAAAACACCCAAGAGGGCTGAAGTTTGAGCATGCCCGGTGTAGATAATAACAAGACATATACAGCATGGATCTGTTATTGGCAGAGGATACGAGGGTTGAATGAAAAGTAATGCCTCCACCTTCATAACTCAACAGATGGCAGTACTGGTATGTGGCAGGTACTGGCTTGTTCAGTAGACTCTCCCCTACAGTTCCATTTTGGCGGGAAGCCGTAGCATTGAAAGGTTGTGTTGTTAAAGTGTGAAGTTTCGACAGCCAGGATACTAACAGGAGCGGCACTCAGGGAGCATACAACTCCTTTGTTGCGCCAGCTCCACTGGCTGCCAGTCTGCTACCAGGCACAATTCAAAGTGCTGTCTTTAGCCTATAAAGCCCTATACGGTTCTGGCCCTGCTTATCTGTCTGAACGTATCTCTCTTTATGAACCATCTAGGAATTTAAGATCTTCTGGGGAGGCCCTGCTCTCTCTCCCGCCTTCTTCATAGGTTCGTTTGGCGGGGACGAGAGATGGGGCCTTCTCAATGGTGGCCCCTCGGCTGTGGAACGCCCTCCCTAGGGACATTAGATCGGCCCCCACCCTCTTAATATTTCGTAAAAAAGTCAAGAAGCAGGAATATTGCATTCAAATCACCCCTGACAGATGGCCATCCAGCCTCTGATTAAAAGCTTCCAAAGAAGGAGCCTCCACCACACTCCGGGGCAGAGAGTTCCACTGCTGAACAGGCTCTCTCACAGTCAGGAAGTTCTTCCTCATGTTCAGATGGAATCTCCTCTCTTGTAGTTTGAAGCCATTGTTCCGCGTCCTAGTCTCCAAGGAAGCAGAAAACAAGCTTGCTCCCTCCTCCCTGTGGCTTCCTCTCACATATTTATACATGGCTGTCATATCTCCTCTCAGCCTTGTCTTCTTCAGGCTAAACATGCCCAGCTCCTTAAGCCGCTCCTCATAGGGCTTGTTCTCCAGACCCTTGATCATTTTAGTCGCCCTCCTCTGGACACATTCCAGCTTGTCAATATCTCTCTTGAATTGTGGTGCCCAGAATTGGACACAATATTCCAGATGTGGTCTAACCAAAGCAGAATAGAGGGGTATCATTACTTCCTTAGATCTAGACACTATGCTCCTATTGATGCAGGCCAAAATCCCATTGGCTTTTTTTGCCGCCACATCACATTGTTGGCTCATGTTTAACTTGTTGTCCACGAGGACTCCAAGATCTTTTTCACACGTACTGCTCTCAAGCCAGGGACCCCCCATTCTGTATCTTTGCATTTCATTTTTCCTGCCAAAGTGGAGTATCTCTCCATGGCTCCAAATGGTGAAGGTGTCATCCACATATCTGAACCATATCGTAGGCTTTTTGGTTGCTGTCTCCAGGGCTTGTTTTACAAAGTGTTCCATGTAGAAGTTCCCAGAGGAAAAGTGTTCCTGCCATACATCAAGGGAACCACTGATCGCATAGGGAAGCTGATGAGGAAATACAACATACAAACAATCTACAAACCCACCAAGAAAATCCAACAAATGCTACGTTCAGCAAAGGACAAGAGGGATCCTCTCACCTCTGCAGGAGTCTACCGTATACCATGCAGCTGTGGACAAGTCTACATAGGGACCACCAAACGCAGCGCCCAGACACTCATCAAGGAACATGAAAGGCACTGCAGACTACTTCAACCAGAGAAGTCAGCCATAGCAGAGCACCTGATGAACCAGCCTGGACACAGCATATTATTTGAGAACACAGAAATGCTGGACCACTCCAACAACCACCATGTCAGACTACACAGAGAAGCCATTGAAATCCACAAGCATGTGGACAATTTCAACAGAAAGGAGGAGACCATGAAAATGAACAAAATCTGGCTACCAGTATTAAAAAACTCTAACATTAGCAAACAGCAGAGAGGAAACAACCAGGCACATCTTAACACCTCTCAACAGAACATTTTCCAGGCTCAGCCAGGCCTTCAAATGCTAATGAAGGTGGTCAGCTGAAACATTCACACCTAGCTCCAGCAGAAGAGCTCTTTGCCCCACCCCAGCCATTCCACAGATATATAACCCATTGTCCTAATTCCAACAGACCTCACTACCTCTGAGGATGCTTGCCATAGATGCAGGCGAAACGTCAGGAGAAATGCCTCTAGAACATGGCCCTATAGCCCGAAAAAAACCCACAAGAACCTAGTGATTCCAGCCATGAAAGCCTTCGACAATACATTCTAAGGATTATTTCTGCGTTTGATTTATTAAAATATTCCCATCCAAACCCAAGTAACGACAGTGGAGGCATTACTTTTCATTCAACCCTCGTATGTTCCTAGACTTTGCATGGCTATGGAAAACTATAGGTAACAGAGAACTCCTTTGAAATGAAGGATTTCTTGCCCAGAATCCTGTAGGGTTGCATTTGAGGATCTTAAAAAATGCCGAGAGAGGGCATGTTTTGTTAAACATAGATCCATGGCTACCAGTTCTGTAGAAATGGGGCCATACCTTAATGGAGCAGAAATGTCTTCAATCTGATGGCATTGCAGAAAGAATTTTCCACCATGTAACACAATTAATAATTAATGGGCCAAGGCCGCCTGTTTCTTGGGACCAAAGACCTCAAGTATGAGGTCAATGGCAACCACAGTTAAGGGAGGTGGCAAAAGAAGAAGAGATGAGGCCAAGCCGTTTCCTAAAATGTGTGTTAGGAAATAATAATATAATAATAAACTTTATTTATACCCTGCCACCTTCTCCCCAATGGGGACTTGGGGCGGCTAACATGAGGCCGAACCCAAACATAATTAAACAAAATCATAGAATCATAGAATCAAAGAGTTGGAAGAGACCTCATGGGCCATCCAGTCCAACCCCCTGCCAAGAAGCAGCATTATTGCATTCAAATCACCCCTGACAGATGGCCATCCAGCCTCTGTTTAAAAGCTTCCAAAGAAGGAGCCTCCACCACACTCCGGGGCAGAGAGTTCCACTGCTGAACGGCTCTCACAGTCAGGAAGTCTTCCTCATGTTCAGATGGAATCTCCTCTCTTGTAGTTTGAAGCCATTGTTCCATTTGCGTCCTAGTCTCCAGGGAAGCAGAAAACAAGCTTGCTCCCTCCTCCCTGTGGCTTCCTCTCACATATTTATACATGGCTATCATATCTCCTCTCAGCCTTCTCTTCTTCAGGCTAAACATGCCCAGCTCCTTAAGCCGCTCCTCATAGGGCTTGTTCTCCAGACCCTTGATCATTTTAGTCGCCCTCCTCTGGACACATTCCAGCTTGTCAATATCTCTCTTGAATTGTGGTGCCCAGAATTGGACACAATATTCCAGGTGTGGTCTAACCAAAGCGAAATAGAGGGGTAGCATGCTTCCCTAGATCTAGACACTATGCTCCTATTGATGCAGGCCAAAATCCCATTGGCTTTTTTTGCCGCCACATCACATTGTTGGCTCATGTTTAACTTGTTGTCCACGAGGACTCCAAGATCTTTTTCACACGTACTGCTCTCGAGCCAGGTATCATCGTCACCCATTCTGTATCTTTGCGTTTCATTTTTTCTGCTTAACAGCAAATACATAATACAACAAAATAAAATAAACAATGCAAAATGACATAATAAAGACAGTCACAAAGGGTGGGCCAAACGTGCAAGATAAAATGCTAAAAATGGTAAAAACCCTGGGTGAGAAAGGAAGTAGAAAAAGTGTATTTATAGCAAAGGAGCCCGAAACGGGGGAGCATTGGGGGCTTGGGTGTCATTAGGAGTAGGAAAAATGCATCGTGTAAACAAACTGTAGGTGGAAACTTACAAAAAAATGGGTTGGGTGGTCACTCTCCGAAGGTACATCGGAAAAGCCAAGTTTTTAGTTCTTTTTTAAAAGTTGCTAGGGTGGGGGCTTGCCTAATTTCCCCTGGTAGTGAGCTCCAAAGTCAGGGGGCCACAGCGGAGAAGGCGTTCTCCCTCATACCCACTAGCCATGCCTGTGATAGGGGAAGGGGCGACAGGAGGGCCTCTCCAGAAGATCAAAGAGATCGTGCAGGTTTATGGTAGGAGATGCGGTTGCAAAGGTAGGCGGGTCTCAAACTGTTTAGGGCTTTATAGGGGATAACCTGTACCTTGAATTGGGAGCGGAAAATGAACAGCAGCCAATGAAGCTCATTAAACAGGGAGGTTGATCGCTTCCTGTAATTTGCCCCAGTTCGTAGTCTGGCTGCCGAATGTTGAACCAATTGAAGTTTCTGGTCCGTCTTCAAGGGAAGCCCTACATAGAGTCTAGAGGTAACTAAGGTGTGGACCACTGTGGCCAAGTCAGACTTCATGAGGTATGGTTGCAGCTGGCGCATGAGTTTTAATTGTGCGAAATGAGTGGCTTAAAGAGCTGGGCATGTTTAGCCTGCAGAATAGAAGACTGAGCAGAGACATGATAGCCATGTATAAATACATGAGAGGAAGCCACAGGGAGGAGGGAGCGAACTTGTTTTCTGCTGCCCTGGAGACTAGGATGCAATGGAGCAATGGCTTCAAACTGAAATGGCAGGGAGAAGGTTTGAGGAAAAGAGACTAAAGAGAGATCCTGAGAACTGAAAAGCACAGCCTTTATTCTCGGTTGGCGCCAACCGGATATGGACCCTCCTGGTAAGCCAGGAAAGAAGGGTACAGAACAAAGGAAATGCTTGGTTTATATACCTTTGAAATAATTATTCATGCATCATATAGACATCACAATGTGCATCACAAAATTCTACTTTTACATTGACTTCAATAGCATATTTTCAAACTCAACACCTTGTCAATCTTCATTAGTGTTCTATCTAAAGAATGGCTATTAATGAACACCAGCGCCAGAATGTCTACCGGACCTGATAGAGTGTCTTCATCCATCCTAAGATAAGGTCTTCCTGAAACCTCTTAATGGACACTTCATTAGTCAAGCCTATGATAAGGTGCCTGGTACCGCACCTTATCGACCTCTTGAAATGCCAGACCTCAAGACATTCCTTTCCTAGATGCTGGCGTTTCTAATTTTGCAGCTTTTAAGAAGTCAAGTGAAATGGCCATGCATACATACATTTCTCTTATATATTTTCTAACTCCTATTTCTAATATGGTTACATCAAATATATTTTCCAATATGTGTATTATGTATTTTCATCAAGCCTTCATCAAAACTACAAGAAAGGAGATTCCATCTGAACATGAGGAAGAACTTCCTGACTGTGAGAGCCGTTCAGCAGTGGAACTCTCTGCCCCGGAGTGTGGTGGAGGCTCCTTCTTTGGAAGCTTTTAAATCAGTGCTTCTCAACCTGGAGTCCCCAGATGGTTTTGGCCTACAATTCCCAGAAATCCCAGCCAGTTTACCAGCTGTTAGGATTTCTGGGGGTTGAGGGACAAAAACATCTGGGGACCACAGGCTGAGAACCACTGTTTTAAACAGAGGCTGGATGGCCATCTATCGGGGGTGCTTTGAACACGATAGTCCTGCTTCTTGGTAGGGAGTTGGACTGGATGGCCCACAAGGTCTCTTCCAACTCTATGATTCTATGATTTTATGAAGGCCCTCTCGGCCACCGCTGACACCTGTGCATCAAGCGTCAGCACTGAGTCCAGGAGGACCTCCAAGCTGCAGACCTGTGTCTTCAGGGGGAGTGCAACCCCGTCAAGCACAGGTTGCCACCCTATATGCCGGTCAGACGTACAACTGACCTGGAGGACCTCTATCTTGTCAGGATTGATCTTCAGCTTGTTCACCCTCATCCAGATCATCACAGCAGCCAGGCACTGGTCCAGAACCCGTGGGGCTTCCTTGGATTCCGGTGGAATAGTGGAGTTGGGCGTCATCTACATAGAGATGGTACCCAACTCCAAAACTCCAGATGACCTCTCCCAGCGGTTTCATGTAGATGTTGAAAAGCATGGGAGACAGAATGGAACCTTGCAGGATCCCACAGGTCAAGGGCCATGGGTCCCAGCAGGTGTCCCCCAGCTTCACCAACGGGGAATGATCCTCCAGAAAAATCGGAGCCACAATAAAACTGTGCCCCCAAGTCCATCCCGGAGAGCCGTCCCAGAAGGATACCATGGTTGATGGTATCAAAAGCTTCTGGGATGTCCAAGAGAACCAGCAGGGTCGCACTTCCCCTGTCCAGTTCCCTGCGGAGGTCAGCCACCAAGGCGACCAAAGCCATCTCTGTACTGTGACCAGGCCTGAAACCAGATTGTCATCAATCCAAATAATCGGTGTCATCTAGGAATCCCTGGAGCTGTGAGGCAATGTTATTGCTGTCCTGTTTCACACTAGAAATAACTCTATGAAACAAAATCTGATTTTTTTTTCTGTTCCTGGTTTGAAAATATTATTTCCTGTTTAATTGTGCAGTCCTTACTTTGAAAGTCATTGTTCTGCTCCAGAAACATCATTTTTGTGGCTGCCATAATGTAGGTTGAATTATATAAGACTCTATGAGATTTTAATTGAAAAACTATAGCAGGATGTCCCTCCTGCAACAACAATTTTTTTGCAGTTTAATAAACTTTTCCCATGTTTTTATGATACAAAAATCGTGTTACATGGTGTTAATGACCCCCATTTTCTGCCACAAATCTGTGACTATTTTGCGGTAGATATCTTCCTTGGCCACATCATGAGGAGACAGCAAAGCCTAGAGAAGGGAATGATGCTGGGGAAAGTGGAAGGCAAAAGGAAGAGGGGCCGACCAAGGGCAAGATGGATGGATGGCATCCTTGAAGTGACTGGACTGACCTTGAAGGAGCTGGGGGTGGTGACGGCCGACAGGGAGCTCTGGCGTGGGCTGGTCCATGAGGTCACGAAGAGTCGGAGACGACTGAACAAATGAACAACAACAACATCTTCCTTGAACCAAGGAAAGGAAATCTCTAGCAGAGAGGCTCTCAGTCATTGGGATACTCGGGTGAGAGAGACACTTCCTCTCTGGAGGTTTTAAAATAGAAATTTAAAATAGAAAAACAGATGGCCATCTGTTGAGAGGGCTTGGGTTGTGCCTCCCTGTCTGGCAGAAAGGAGTGGGACTGGATAGCCCGGTGGGTCTCTTCCAACTATGATTCTACCTGAATTTGGGTATACATACAACCTCTAAACAACCCCTAACACATGATTCTGTCTGGCAGAACTGTGGCTTTATTGGCTATCATGCTGTTTCCCTAGTTTAGGCTCCATTTGCTGCTATGAGAGATTCTGCATGCTATGGCTATTGTGCCGACAAAGACCCAAATAGGTAGAATAGACGTAGCTACATAATAGGGCAAAAGGCCAACCTTAAAAACTTTGGCATAGACAATGAGAACTGGGAAGCCCTGGCCCTTGAGCGCTCCAGCTAGAGGTCAGCTGTGACCAGCAGTGCTGCAGAATTTGAAGGGGCACGAATGGAGGTTGAAAGAGAGAAACGTGCCAAGAGGAAGGCGTGTCAAGCCAACCCCGACCGAGACCGCCTTCCACCTGGAAACCGATGCCCTCACTGCAGAAGAAGATGCAGATCAAGAATAGGGCTCCACAGCCACCTACAGACTCACAAGAATACTGTCCCTGGAAGACTATCCTACTCAGCCAACGAGGGATCGCCTAAGTAAGTAAATAAATAGGGCAAAACATGAACTTCACTTTGAATCTGAACCTATCACATTTTGCCTGATTTGTGTGGGGCACTTTGTTCACCCAGCAGGGCGGTTTGATCAAATAAACCTGTTGAACGATTGCCTTGCCTTCAGATTCTGATTGAACAACAACCCCGGGTTACTTGGTAATAGAGGGACATGGCAGCTTGTGTCAACAATGTCTCAATTGTATGGCGTTCTGAGAGTTGTAGCTTTACAAGTTGTCACTATGAGTTTTGGTGTTTTACCAAACTACAGACCCCAGGACTTAATGGTAAACCTAAGCTGAACTGATCACAGGGTTTTCTTTGCAAGGTTTGTTCAGAGGTGAGTGTGATTTGTCCAAATATATCTCTTGGGTTTCTATGACCAAGAAGAAACTTGAACCCAGGTCTCCAGAGATCTTGTCCAACACTCAAACCACCTCATCACATAGAGAAAAAGGCACACCCAAAAGACAGCAATCATTATGTATATTTTTATTTCCCACTTGCGATTTATGCCACTAAATTAAAACCCCGGTTCCTTATCACAAAAGTATTCTATCACAGGGGATGGTTATCTTTCAGGAGTGCTTTAGTTGTGGATTCCTGCACGACCGAAGGGGGTTGGACTTTGCTGGACCCTGCTCTGGGTTTTAATAAGGGTGGCTATGGACATGTTCCAGGATCTTCTTGAGCGCTACCCAGGTTTCTTCTGCGGTCGGGATGATCTGGTCCGCGGGCAAAATGAAGCCATATCGCCCTGTGTCTCGGAGCTCAAAAGTGTAGGAATATTTGACCCCGTTGTCGTAACTCCAGTCGATGGTTGTCCCGTCGGCTTGGTCTGCAGAGTGAAAGAAACACAGAAGGAAATTCTAATGAGTGCACTTCTGGAATCCTGGGATTTGTAGTTTGGTGAGGCACCAATACTCTTTGGCGGAGAAGACTTTGGAAGCCTACAATTCCCAGGATTCCATAGGATTGAGCCATGGCAACCACATTAATTCTACGATATAGATGCACCTAGGATTACATAAATTGGTCTGAAATAGGTGCTTTAAAAAATCACGTAAATGTTATTTAGGAGAGTGGTGGAAGCTCCTTCCTTGGAAACTTTTAAACAGAGGCTGGATGATCATCTGTCAGGAATGCTCTGATTATGTTTTTCCGGAATGGCAAGGGGGGATTTGATGAAAGCATGATGAAAATATATAATACACATATTGAAAATTATATATTGGATTTAACCATATTACAAATAGGAATTAGAAAATATATATGAAATCACGAAGGGATATGTACGTATGCATGAACATTCACTTGGGAAGAGATGCTCTTCCTAAAAACTGCAAATTAGATGCCAGAAAGAGGTCTAAGGAAAGGAATGTCTAAGTCATCTGGTAAATATCAAGACCTCTACCAAGCAGGGCTTATTGTAAGATTAATCAAGAGGCTTCTTCAGGAGGGACTTATCTTAAGATGGATGGAAGCTCTTGCTATCAGTAGCCGGAAGCAGACACTCTGGCGCTATGGTCCACTAATAAGCAGCTCTTTAGATAAAGGTGCTTAATGGAAGATTAAAGGTGTTGAAGTTAAAATATGCTATTGAAGTGGAATTTTGTGGAATTTTGTGACGCACACTGTGATGCTTGTATGTTGCATACATATTATTTTAAAGGGTATATAAGCCAAGACAATTCTTTTGTTCAGCACTCTGTTTTTTGGAATACCAGCAGGATCCATATCCGGTTGGCGCCAACCGAGAATAAACCGTGCTTTTACAGACCTCAGGAACTCTCTTTTGTCTCTTTTCCTCAAACCTTCTCCCTGTCATTTCAGAACTAGATGTCCCACAAAGTCTCTTCCAACGCTATGATTCTATGATTCTAGATTCTATACCCACCAACTGTCCTTATTTTACATAGACAGCCCTATTGATTCTCTGCTGTTTTCAAATTGTCCTGGTTTCTCTCTTTGTCCTCAGCTTACTTCAATTGCTGCAAACTGAGTTCAAAAGTCATGTGGCACTCCATTAACTCAGCAAGGGAGGGAGACAAGGCAGTTCAGGCAAAGAGAATGCTTCTGGTATATAAACTTCACAACAGACCTCACAACTTCTGAGGATGCTTGCCATAGAAGCAGGCGAAATGTCAGGAGAGAATGCCTCTAGAACATGACCATATAGCCCGAAAAAACCTACAACAACCCAATCACAACAGTGTTTTGCCCTGCTCTGTGAAGATATAAAGGTGTCTGCAGTGTTGGGTGAAAAACACGCTGACCTTGTGTTGATTTCAGCCATGGGTACAAAGCAACAACTACTTACAGATGGTGTCAATCGTACTCCCGAACGTGTATTTCGTGCCATAGACTTCCTCTAAGGCTGTCACAGCCTCTCTGGCAAGGTCATCCTATATGGTCAAAGAGAAAAAGTGCAGGGTTAATGTTTGGAAGTTATATTGTTTTCAATAGCTTTCTGAGAATCATAGAATCCTAGAGTTGGAAGAGACCTCATGGGCCATCCAGTCCAACCCCTTTCTGCCAAGAAGCAGGAATTGCATTCAAAGCACCCCTGACAGATGGCCATCCAGCCTCTGTTTAAAAGCCTCCAAAGAAGGAGCCTCCACCACACTCCTGGGCAGAGAGTTCCACTGCTGAACAGCTCTCACAGTCAGGAAGTTCTTCCTAATGTTCAGGTGGAATCTCCTTTCTGTAGTTTGAAGCCATTGCTCCATGTCCTAGTCTCCAGGGCAGCAGAAAGAAGCTTACTCCCTCCTCCATATGACTTCCCTGTTATGGCTCATAGGAGAGATAATACCAAGAGCGATTGTGCTGGCACAGTGGTGCCAGAAGCTAAATTTTCTTTTTCTATGCATGGTTAGTTTGCATGTGTTTCTGTTAGCCAGGCATTTTGCAGTTAAGCAGCTTCCTCCAGGCTGCAGTCATAGGCTAGCAGCCTGCCTATCATCGTTGGGGCTTTTGGAACCGCCCTTTTCCCCAGGTTCAGGAGGGAAAAGGAGACAGTTTGTTCAGTCTTACAGTTTGAAGCCCAACTACAGGACGTGTGAGTTTTTCCCTCCTGTAGAAAAGCTTCGTTTCTTACAAGCTTGGCTGGGGAAGACAATTCTCACAGCTTTACTAAGAAATACAGCACAGCCCTTGTTGGGGTTAAAGAAACAGATCCACAGCATTCGTGGAAAAAATCCAAAGGACTCCAGCTGGAAAATCTTCAGAGTTTTAGCCGGTAAGGTCTACTCAGGTACCCATAAAGCAAATTGGAACCGGGAGTAGGGTCCCACGCCAGCTAAGCCTAAAAGACAGATTGCCCAGGGAGGGGTCAAAAGGATTTCCCTTACGTATCCTTTCAATAATAATAAAGAAAGTAAAATAATAAAATGTAATAACAACAACAATAAAGTAAAATAATAAATGTAATAATAATAATTAAAATGTAGAAGGAAGAAATAATTTATGAAGGAAGAAACAGTTTATGAAGAAGGAAGAATTAAAATGTAGAAGGAAGAAACAGTTTATGAAGAAAGTTGCCTGTCCATTGTGGACAAGTTAAGAATATTTGGTTGATTTATTGAAGATCTAAGAAGTATTTGACTGATTTGTTGCACCAATAAAGAACTTTGTTAAACTTTCCAAGCTTCTAAAGACTTTGTATAGGGAAATTCATAGGGCCTCTCAGCCGAGGCACCCCGGCGTCCCGCTGGGCACATAAAGATCACGTCCTGTTAACAGACAATTGCTACAGGCCCAGCATGTGACAGCACAGTGATCCTTTCTGGGAGGCAGAAAAGTACGTTTTATTCTCAGCTGAAACCCTGGTGTGGAATCTCATCCAAAAGCCAACCAGAGCCCCGATAAAGGGTTGAGTTTCCCTTTTATACATCTTCAAATGCAGGCAAACAAAGAAACATGCTTCTACATATGTTAACATCATCACTACATCACTTTAGCCCATAGAAATATCCCAAGATCTTTTTCACACGTACTGCTCTCGAGCCAGGCATCATCCCCCGTTCTGTCTCTTTGCATTCCAACTACAGCAACTCTCCCTTTACGGATCAAACACATTTTTCGAACTCTGTTCTTACCAGTTCCTCGTGGTCAGCGGCGGGCTCCGTCTTATAGCCATAGGGAAACATCAGCATCTGGGAATAGCTGTGGATGGAGATGACAGATTTCACCTTCCCGTGGCTGAGGATGAAGTCCACAATGGATTTCACTTCGCTCTCCGAATGGGGGAAGGCCCCATGGTACGTTTCGGAACAGGGGTTGCTGCTCGATCCGGGGCCTGCAGGAGAACATTTGGTGGACCAAAAGTCAATAAATCTCCAACGTACAGTATATACTTTGAGGATAGGGTTCAGCATCTTAATATCTGTTATAGAACTCCAGTATGCTGATGACAACATTGTCTGTGCGCATTCAGAAGAAGACCTACAAGCCACTCTAAACACCTTCGCAGAAGCATACAAGAAGCTCAGCCTGTCACTGAACATTGAGAAAACCAAAGTGCTCTTCCAGCAGTCACCAGCCAATCCCCCTCCAATGCCAGAAATACAGCTTAATGGTGTCACATTAGAAAATGTTGGCCATTTTCGCTACCTTGGTAGCCATCTCTCCACTAAAGTCAACATTGACACTGAAATTCAACACTGCCTGAGCTCTGCAAGTGCAGCATTCTTCCGAAGGGATACCAAGGCGCATGTTGACCATTTCCGCTCCCTTGGCAGCCACCTCTCCATCAAAGTCAACATCGACACCGAAATGCAACACCTCCTGAGCTCTGCGAGTGCAGCATTTTCCCGAATGAAGCAGAAAGTGTTTGAGGACCGGGACATCTGTTGGGAGACCAAGGTGCTTGTTTATAAAGCTATTGTCCTCCCAACCCTGCTATATGCCTGCGAGACGTGGACTGTCTACAGACATCACATGCAACTCCTGGAACGATTCCATCATCACTGCCTCCGGAAAATCCTGCAAATCTCTTGGAGACAGATGGACAAATGTCAGCGTACTGGAAGAAGCAAAGACCACCAGCACTGAAGCGATGGTCCTCCGCCATCAACTCCACTGGCCATGTTGTCACCATCTCCCAAAGCAGTTGCTCTACTCCGAATTCAAGAACGGAAAATGGAATGTTGGAGGGCAGGAAAAGAGATTGAAAGATGGGCTCAAAGGCCAACCTTAAAAACTCTGGCATAGACACTGAGAACTGGGAAGCCCTGGCCCTTGAGCACTCCAATTGGAGGTCAGCTGTGACCAGCAGTGCTGTAGAATTTGAAGAGGCACGAATGGAGGGTGAAAGAGAGAAACGTGCCAAGAGGAAGGCGTGTCAAACCAACCCGACCAGGACCGCCTTCCGCCAGGAAACCAATGCCCTCACTGCGGGAGAAGATGCAGGTCAAGAATAGGGCTCCACAGTCACCTACGGACCCACCCCCAGGACACTGACCTTGGTGTACGTAAGTGCCTGTGGAGGGATTGGCTTACTTACTTAGGCGATCCCTTGTTGTCTTACTCGGACAATGAGGGATCGTCTAAGTAAATAAGTAAGTCAGCACCTTAGACAACTACTTTAAAGTTAGGTCCAAAACCCAGAGTGGACATTGGAGATGTTTAAGTTGTTTAAGCACATGCTCATCATAACAAGCTATCCGTAATGTTGCACATGTATCTATTGTTATTGTTGTTGTTCATTCGTTCAGTCGTCTCCGACTCTTCGTGACCTCATGGACCAGCCCACGCCAGAGCTCCCTGTCGGCCGTCACCACCCCCAGCTCCTTCAAGGTCAGTCCAGTCACTTCAAGGATGCCATCCATCCATCTTGCCCTTGGTCGGCCCCTCTTCCTTTTTCCTTCCACTTTCCCCAGCATCATTCCCTTCTCTAGGCTTTGCTGTCTCCTCATGATGTGGCCAAAGGACTTCAACTTTGTCTCTAGTCTCCTGCCCTCCAATGAGCACTGCCTTAACTACAGTGTTCCTGCACTTATCGCGGGGGTTATGTTCCAGGACCACCCGCAATAAGTGAAAATCCGAGAAGTAGGGATGCTATATTAATTGCAATATTTATACATTATTGGATGTTGTTGGGGGCGATGTCAGGGCTTCCAATGGGCTGCATCCCTGCCCGGAACGAGGAGATGGACAAAGCACGCCTGCTCGCAGCCCGAGGCAACAGGACGCAAGGCGGCGCACACCAGTCTCCATTTCTGAGACCCGTTGTAATGTAAATATTTTAATTTTTTTTTTAATCCGCAAAACGGCGAGTTTGTGTAAAGCGAACCGCGAAGTAGCGAGGGAACACTGTACTGCCTTTTGGTTGTGTTGGATGACAATCCCCATCATCCCCTGGTCAGTAAGGCCAGCTGCATTATACAAAGGACAATATACTTCCCTCCGAAACCTGCATCCCAGTTGCGGTTGGGATCCGTTCCGACACAGGAAGATCCGGCGTTGAGGGACCTCGTCTTGCGCCACATGCGGTTCTACAGAAACCAAGAGGCAAAGGCTAAGAATAAACACTGTTAATTGGATCGCTAAGTGGAATTGTTAAATTGCTTGTTAATTACTGTAAAACAAAAGCTTGATTCAGGCAACATCAGAGAAGGGAGTAAGATGAGAACAAAGGGTTTTTGCAACAGCTCAGGAGAGAATGCAGCTGGACCTTGGCCATACAGCCCAGAAAACACATGGCAACCCATGAAAGGCACCATGTGTGATGGTATGGCTGTACCAGGAGCTCCAACTTCTTTCCCCTTCTATTGAGTGTTTGCATGTATTCCAAAGTTCCATGCATTTTGCAATAAGGTGGCTTCCCTTGGTTTGCAATAATAGGGCCAAGGACCCATCAATTATCGTTATGTTCCTTAGTTCTGCCCCTTTTTCTGGGTTAAGGAGGGAAAAGGGCGACTCTAGTTCAGTTCACACAGAGAAGCCTTTCGTACAGGACGTGAATCAGTTCCACCTGTAGAAAGCTTCGTCTTTTACAGCTTTGCTGGGGGGGATCCAGTCCCACAGCTCTACAGAGAACTACAGTATATCCTTTGTTGGGGAATTTAGTCCCACAACTCTACAGCCAGCTCTTTGCTGGAGAAATACAGCTCCATGGCTTTGCAGCCAGCCTTCGCTGGGAATTGAAAGCCTTCTTTCCTCTTGGAAATCTACTAAAGGACTCTGTTTGGTAAGGACCACTCATGGCAGCCATAAAGCAATTTGGATCAGGTGTAGGGGCCCACGCCAGCAGAGCTTAAGTCAGATTGCCCAGGGAGGGGTCAAGGATTTATGAAGTTTATGAAGAAAGTTGCCTGTCCCTTGTGAACAAGATTTAAGCAAGCCACTAGTTGATTCAAAGCATTGAAGTATTTGTTTGATTATTGAAGATTTAAGCAACAATAAAAACTTTGTTGAACTTTCTAAGTCTTTAAAAGAACTTTGTGTGGGGAAATCCGAAAGGCCTCTCAGCCGAGGCACCCCCGGCGTCCCGTTGGGCATTCAGAAAACACGTCCTGTCTACAGACTCTTTCACAGGCCCAGCGCGTGACAGCACAGCCACTACAGAAGCACAAAAGGAGCATTAACAACACAGAGATTGTAACGTCTCCATTTCACACATTGAGAGCTGTGGAAACCTACATTGGTGTGCGTGTAAGCAAACCCATCAGGGTTGGTGACAATCTCCAGCAAGATGTCCATCGAGTTTAGCACGGCCGTCAGGGAGCCGTCTTTGCCGAAGGATTCGGCAATCTGCGGGAAAAGGAATGATTGGTATTAATCGGCACATTCGCTTCCATTCATCACACATGAATTTATCAAGGACTAGTACAGTGAAGGAGTCTCCTTCTCTAGGGATTTATAAGCAGAGGCTGGAAGGCCATCTGTCAGGAGGGCTTCGAACGATTGTCTTCCTGCCTGGCTGAAGGGGGTTGATCTACTTTAAGCCTCTAAGCATACTTCTACATTGAAATCTCTAAGTATACTGTTCCTACAGTCTTCTTAAAAGCATACACTTTCTAAAATGGAGTCTGAGTCCTGAACAAGCCCAGATCTGATCACATGGTCTGCAGCCCCTCCCACAACAAATAGTTAAGGAAAACTGCACACCAATACATAACAAATAACTAGTAGAGGCTTGAAGAAGGTTGCTATTTCCAACAATGCTGAATGATAAGACATCAATTAAGTATCATTAAGGACCGGACTGTGACTCCATTGGCTAGGTGTCAGCTGCATTAAATCACCACTGACCGAAAGGTCATAAGTTTGAAGCCAGCCCAGATTGGCGTAAGCTCCCAACCATTTGTCAGTGGTCAACCTTTGCAGCCTGAAAGACAGTTGCATCTGTCAAGCAGGACATTTAGGTGCCACTTATGTGGGGAGGCTAATATAACAAATTAACGATGCCATAAAAGTCTCCAGCAGCGGGTGAAAGAAGGAGGAAATACTCCATCAAGGACTCGGTGTCACAAGTGGACTGTGAAGTGACAGCTCCCCCGGTGGCTGGAATTCGAGCATACTCTCATGAAGCTGGAATGTTAAATAGCCTCTGTGTGTCTATATATGTTGTGTGTCTATGTCATTGAATGTTTGCCATGTATATGTATGTTGTAATCTGCCCTGAGTCCTCTGTGGGGTGAGCAGGGTGGAATATAAATATTGTAAATAAATAAATAAATATCAAGGGACCACTTAAGGTGCCAAGGACTGAGTGATGAAAGACCACTTAGTACCAAGGAATTACTTAAACTGCCAAGGAACCACCTGTTACCAAGTGACAAGGAGACTGGAAAATGACAACATGATGGGAGATAAGGTAATGTCATAAGGTCCTTGTCAAACGATAATCTAATTCATGGATATTGAAAGCAGACAAAGAAATGCCTATGTAAGACTCTGGAAGAAAAGAGTATAAAAACCCTGACTTTCGAAATTCAGAACCTGAGCTGCATCTGGATTACCAACGTCCTGCAAGGCTTTGATCACTCCTTGAGAGGATTCCTTTTGTGAGCATGGTGTGTGGAGGTGTGTGTGTGAACCCCACTATTGGTACCAAGAACCTATGTAATCTTGAGTATCTCTTATCAACGTAGTCAATGATATATCAATAAATTTGGGCTCTGCCTCTTGTAAGCCGCACCGAGTCCTGCGGGAGATGGTAGCGGGGTAAAAATAAAGGATTATTATTATTATTATTATTATTATTATTATTATTATTATTATTAAATGTTACATGCTTCAAACAATGGAAACTCAGAATCTGGTATCCTTGTGTATCATTCGGCTCTATAGTCTTGGTCATGGAATCAGTAGTCTCTTCTTTCTCTTGACATGAACAAGGTAAAATATAACTAGGATAGGATTTTTCGGAGAGAAATGAGGGAGCACAGTCCATCCTAAGTCAGTATTAAAGTGCATTGTGAGGACATATTGCTGAGAGTTCTCCTTATTCTGGGAAGGCACACTGGAACAACCACATTTTCAGGCTCCTCCTAAAGACTGCCAACGTTGGGGCATGTCTAATGTCCCTGGGAAGTGAGTTCTAGAGTCGGGGGGCCACCACAGAGAAGGTCCTGTCCCTCGTCCCCACCAAACATGCCTGCGATGCAGGTGGGATCATGAGCAGGGCCTCTCCAGATGATCGAAGGGAACGTGTGGGTTTATATATGGAGATGCGGTCACATAGGTAGGCAGGTCCCAAACCGTTTAGGGCTTTGTAGGTGAAGCACCTGCACCTTGAATTGGGACCAGAAGATGAACGGCAGCCAATGGAGCTCCTTACAGGAGGGTTGACCTCTCCTGCGCCACCCGTTGGACCAGTTGGAATTTCCGAGCCGTTTTCAAGGGCAGCCCCACGTAGAGCGCATTACAGTAGTCCAATCTAGAGGTGACCAAGGGATGGACCACCCCAGCCAGATCAGCCTTTACGAGGTATGGTCGCAGTTGGCACACGAGTCTCAATTGTGCAAAAGCCCTCCCGGCCATCAAGCGTCAGTGATGAGTCCAGGAGGACACCCAGACTGCGGACCTGTGACTGCAAGAACCTGTTTTATTGGATTGTTACCACTTTAACTGCAATGGTTCAGTGTGATGGCATTGAGTAGTTTGGTGATGCAACCAACACTCCTTGATGAAACCAAAGACCTTGCAAAACTACAACTCCCACAATTCCATAGCATTGAACCTGGGCAATTAAAGTGGTGTCGGACTGCATTCATTCGCCTGTGCAGATGCACTCAAGTTCTGCTTGAATGAGAAGTTTGAACCAGGCTACCTCAGTGCTGCAGGGATGGAGATCAAGCATTAAAAAGCAATTAATTTTTCAGGAAGACTATATTTGGCATGATTACCTTGTTGGCGGTCCATAGGCCCGTGGCTTGGGTGATCCATTCCCGTGAATGAATGCCGGTGTCGATCCAAATGGCGGGACGGTTCTCCCCTCCGGTGCTGAACTGCAAAAAAAGAGCCAGAAATACCCCTCTCGTCATTAAACTGCATTACACTTTTTTTCCTGGGTTATCAATGTCATTTCCTAATTGGTTCTATCATTAAAACATAGGAGGAAAGTTTATTACACTGAGAAAACTTTGTTTTTGCGGGAGGACATCCTGCAGCACATTTTGCGATAGTATTTCAATGAATATCTGACAGAGTCTCAACCAATTCAACCAGTTTGTGGCAACAACAAAAACGAAGTTTCTGGAGTAATAATAATAATAACAATAATATCTTATATTATTATTATTATTATTATTATCACTGAAGAAGGAGACAGAAGGCCTGGGGCCTGGTTCTTGCAGCCCAGGAGCAAGCCATCAGAACCAATGCAATTAAGGCCAGGATTGAAAAATCAGCGGATGACCCAAAATGCAGACTGTGCAAGGAAGCGGATGAAACCATAAGGCATCTCCTCAGCTGCTGCAAGAAAATTGCACAGACGGACTACAAACAGAGGCACAACTCTGTGGCCCAGATGATTCACTGGAACTTATGTCACAAGGACCACCTGCCAGCAGCAATGAATTGGTGGGATCATAAACCCTCAAAGGTTGTGGAAAATGAACATGCAAAAATACTGTGGGACTCTCAAATCCATGTTTTGCTGTTTTAATTTTAGAGGGTTTTTTTTAATACTGGTAGCCAGATTTTGTTCATTTTCATGGTTTCTTCCTTCCTGTTGAAATTGTCCACATGCTTATGGATTTCAATGGCTTAACTCTAAAATTAAAACAGCAAAACAGCAGAGGGAAAACAATCAGGGACATCTAATCCTTCTCAACAAAAGATTGCTCCAGGCACTGCCAGGCCACCAAATGCTAATCAAGGTGGTCAGTTGAAACATTCACACCTAACTCCAGCAGACAAGAGTTCTTTGTCCCACCCTGGTCTTTCCACAGATATATAAACCCATTTTCCTAGTTCCAACAGACCTCACTAGCTCTGAGGATGCTTGCCATAGATGCAGGCGAAACGTCAGGAGAGAATGCCTCTAGAACATGGCCATATAGCCCGAAAAAACCTACAACAACCCAGTGATTCCGGCCATGAAAGCCTTCGACAATACAAGAAAGTTTATCTCTACAGGCTTCAGTCCTACAGGTATAGTTAAAGGATTCTTGGGAAAGATATGTTCAATCGTATATGAGCAAAAATGAAAGTATCCTGCTGCAAAGAATACACAATTTATTCAATAGAGTTAGGAAAGGGGGGAAACACAGAGTGAGTTTGGAGGAGGAAGAAGAAGGAAAAAAGGAAAGAAAAGGAAAAAGGAAAGGAAGAAGAAGGAAGAAAAGGAAGGAGGAAGGAGGGAAGAAGGAAAAAGGGGGAGAAAAAAGAAGGGAGGAAGGAAGGGAGGGAAAAAAGGAAAGGAAGGAAAGAGAGTGAAAGTTTAGGAAGGAAACAGTGCAAGGAAGGGCACAGCCACAAAGAAAATGCATGCCTGAAAAACATTAACAACAACAACAACAACAGGCCAGTGGTAGCCAATATTGTCCGTTTCAGCGGGGCAATTAATCCATCGGCATTCAGTCCTGTAATGTCTCACCTTCAGAACATAAATGGGCCGCCCTTCGTAGCTCTGTCCAATCTGGATTTTGCTGACCAGATCCGGATTTTCAGCCACGAAATCGTCCATCCAGCTGTAGATCTGGAAGCAGAGGCATTGCATTGTGAGTTGACATTGCAGCAAAAGGGACCTTAAAGGTCATATAGCCCAAAATTCTTGTCAGCGAGTAAACTCTTGTTTGAGTCAACTATATAGTCCCCAATCTGTTCCCTGTGCAGCCAGTTCACCTTCCAAGTAGTTATGATAGCGTGGGGGGTCTACGACAGGCATGGGCAAACTTCGGCCCTCTTCTAGGTGTTTTGGACCAACTTGAAGTCCAAAACACCTGGAGGGAGGGCCAAAGTTTGCCCATGCCTGATAGACGATCATAGCCAATTAGCAAATACTGAATGAGAAGATAATGAATCCTACTCAAGTTCTTGTGTCTTCCTAAACTTGTATGTTGACTTGAAGGATTGAGAGATGTTCAGGGAACGAAAGGGCTGCTTGTATAGATGTAATCTTGGTGAACTTCTTCTCTTCTTACTCTTCTCCTCTGCCTTTCTCCCCCTCCTCTTCCTCTCTTCTTTCCTTCTCAGCCTCTTCTTCCTCTCTCCTTTTCTTCCTCCTCTTTTCTCCTTTTCCTCGTCTTCTTTTCCTTCCTCTCCTCCTCTTTGCTGTTATCAGGGCACCTGTGTACCTCTATTGTTCTATCTTTTGGTGGGCAGTTTCATATAAAAGTTAACCTCCAAAATGTGTAACCTGTGTAATCTATGTACTGTGTAATTTTTGCACATTATGAGCATAGCTGATCGCACAAGGGCCGTATAGGAATTGGCTCAAGGTGGTGCCCCAAATAAATAGGTCCCATTGCCAAATTAAGCAAAATACAAGATGCCTATTCAATATAATGGAAATATTTGATAAATACTCTAGCAGGAAATTAGCGCTACCATTTCTAGACATAGAAAAAGCATTTGATAACTTAAATTGGAACTTTATGATAGAAGTTTTACATACACACAATACGGGAGAACCATTTATAAAAGCAATAAGATCTATTTACAAAGACCAACACACACAGTTGATAATCAACTGAGAGAAAGCACAAAGAATCGAAATAAGATGCAGTAACGCTATCACCACTCCTGTTTATTATGTGCATAGAGATGCTCATAAAACAAATAAATGAGAACAAAGAAATAAAGGGTGTACGGGTGGTAGGAAAAGAATATAAGATCTGAGCCTTTGCCGATGACATTGTGTTGACCCTAGAAAACCCCACTGACTTGATGAAAGAAAGAAATAACATCTTGACAAATTTTTGCAGAATTAGCTGGATTAAAGATAAATAGGTCCCATTGGAGATTATAAGGGGTGCCAAATCAGTCGCTGTGCACTTTGGCACCCACTTTATCAATAAATTACCGATAGTTTACCCAGTTTTTGTGCCTGGCCTCTATTTCATAGTGCGTGTGAGTGTGAGTGACAACATACCTCCTCTATGGTGTGATAGGAAGAGAAACTGAACATCCCCGTGCTTCTTTCAGACTTCTTGGAAAGCAACATGGTCTCTTTTTCCTCATCCAGCAGATCCTGTAATTGCAGCAATTAAAAAATTGAATGTAGTAAGATTCAGTCTCTGAAATGAACTCAAAAAGGTACCTCTACATTATGCAGTTTGAAAGCACTTGCTGCTTTGTGGAATCCTTGGAATTGTAGTTTAGCAAGGCGCCAGCACTCTTAGGCAGAGACAATTCAAGATGTAAAACTACAGATCCCAGGATTCC
>NW_026847549.1:5594647-5610284 GCF_025583915.1 Anolis sagrei ordinatus | reverse complement strand
CACATGGCAGGTACAGCTAGTGTATCTTTAAAATTAGATTACAGGATCCCTTGCAATGTTTAACATAACCCACCTCCCCAATTTTTTTTAAAAAAACAGGATGGATTTCTGGTACTTCTGCTCATCCTATCCAGCCCCAAGGGTTTCTGGCCCAGACTGCCATCAGTTGCCATTCCTCTTCTATCAAAACATGGCAAAGAAAGTAAAAGAATAGTCCACTTAGTCCTTGACCATTGCCATAACGTACCTGGAGAGAATGCGGAAGGCCCATTGGAGGTTTCAGACATCTCGAAGCAGTATCTCAGTGAGAGCCCTAGTGTCTACAACTCCTCAACAAGCAGCCAACATGAGGCTTGCAGAAAGGAACAAACCCCTGGGGTTGGTTCCTCATCTGCTCCTGCTGGGTCAGGTGCAAATGAGGACTGTCTCTTCTGGCCCTTCCGTTTTGGTTTTCTAGGCTCATAACCTGCTTCGCTCATGTTACAGAAGAGACAGAAGCAACACTGTCCTGGGCATTTAAGCCTCTGTCCAACTGGTGTCATCTATCCATGAGAAATCAAGACTTTTTGCAAATTACCTAAACCACACAAGGTGTTATTCACCACAAGCCCAATGAGAGGGTTTCTGCAACTGAGTTTCTTGGATTTAGACAGAAGGAAGGTTTCATACAAAAGAGACACTAATTTTGCACAGTAGAGAGCTGAGACCAAAAGGGACAGAAACACAACAAGGTTTGTTGTCATAACGAGACCACAGCTAAGATTTCAGCATTCAAAGGCGATCTGTTAACAAAAGGATGTTGTGGAACAGTTCACAATATCTTTTTATTTCTAGTTCACCAAAGAAATGACCAATTTTTAAAGGGAAAACGAGGAGGAAAGAGAACCAACCACTTCCTTTTTAGAAGCTGTATCTGAAAGTCTTTTGTAGTTAGGTATGAAACCTGAAGAATACATGATTTAGAAGAAGAGTCTTATCAGATCTAGGTTTCATCAAGATTGTACTTGTTCTAGGAAGTGTCTAGTCCTTGTTATTCTTGCATAGGGTATTGGGGAAATTAACATGAAACCTGATAATTACATAAGGACAACTGATATAAGATCAAGGTGTTTTTCAATAGTTTATAGAAGTTCAGAAGGAGGGTAGAAAGAGGAGAGAACAGTGGTTTCATTTCTGCTGGATGCCTCAGGACATCTTGTGCAAAAACAATGTATTTACTGTCACCAATTGAGCATCCTTATCTAGAAATCCAAAATTGGAAAGACATAAAATCCAAAACTCTTTCCATGGATGCCTGAGAAAGTGACAGCTTTGCTATCTGATGCTTCAATATGCACAAACTTTGTTTTGTGCACAACATTATTTTTTAAATTGTGCATAAAATCATCTTCAGTCATAAATGAATTCCATATTTAGACTTGGATCCTGTCTCCAAGATGTAAAGGTTATGTAAAGGTTTCCTCTTGACATTAAGTCCGGTCGTGTCTGACTCTGGGGGTTGGTGCTCATCTCCATTTCTAAGCCGAAGAGCCGGCGTTGTCTGTAGACACCTCTGAGGTCATGTGTCCAGCTGTTATCTTCCCACTGGAGCGGTAACTACTTATCTACTTACATCTGCATGTTTTTTAACTACTAGGTTAGCAGAAGCTGGGGAAGCTCACCCCGCTCCCTGGATTTGAACCAGCAACCTTTCCGTTAGTAAGTTCAGCAGCTGAGCAGTTTAACCTGCTACATCACCAAGGACATCTGTCTCATTATGTACCTATATGCAAATGCACATATGCCAGAATCTGAAAAAAATGCCCAAAACTTCTGGTCTCAAGCATTTTGTATATGGGAGACTCAATCTGCATTACAAATATTACATGTAATGTATATGTAATGCAGTATAAATAATATATTTATATTCCATTCATCTCCCTTTTCAGTGGGGTGCCATCTCCTATCAGACAAGAGGCCCTCGAATTTCTATATCCGCACACCATCACCTTCCTGCTCCCAATGATCAGAATAGATATGCAAGTTACTGTTGTAATATTACTCACTTTTCTTGATCTCTTCAAGTTTTTCAGTGTATTTGGTCATACTGCTACCTACGAAAGAAAACACACATAGGAGGAATGCATCCCTCTCTATAGAAGAGGGACAATAACTTCAAAGAACAGAGGGTGAAATCTGAACACTTGCCAAGATGTTATGTCTAGCAGTTAATTCAAAGTTAATTCTGTGCTCATTATTGCTACTGTAGATTAGAATGTCTAGGGCAAAAACCTTAGTCCATAATAATAATAATAATAATAATAATAATAATAATAATAATAACAACAACAATTTTATTTATACCCCGTCACCATCTCCCCAAGGGACTTGGAGCGGCTTACATGAGGCCAAGCCCAACAACACATCAAAAACAACAAGCAATAAACAAAATAAACAATACAATTACAATACAATGCCACCCAGCGGTAGCTCCAAGAATTTTGAAGTATAAATTTCATTTTCATAGTACTCTTTTTCCACTGCCAGGTGGGAGGAATCTTCCTGCTTGCCTCATGTTACTCCAAAAACAACTTTTATTAAGTAGGTACATCTGGGCTGATGATGGCTAGCAGGTAATTAGCGCAAAGCCATTCCATTAATTTAAAGGCTGAGCTTCTGAGGGTGCATCCACACTGCAAAATTAGTGCACTTTACACCACTGCCATGGTTCAATGCTATGGAATCATGAGAGTTTGATGAGGCACCAGAATTTTATTGGCAGAGAAGATTAAAGACCTCTAAAACTACAACTCTTGTGATTCCATAGCACTGAATCACAGCAGTGAAATTTGTCTCAAACTGCATTAATTCTACAATGCAAATGTACCCTTAGCTGCTTTTCGACTCCATGTAATTCCTTTTTTAAAATGAAAAATAATAGCTTTAAGAGAGTGACACTGTTATTCTTAAAAACCCACAAAATAAGATCCAAACATAGCAAGAAAAGTCTGGAAAGTATTTAAAACAATGGGCACAAGGACATGTTTTGCATGCTGATTGCTGGGCACACATCTTTCTTAGAAGGTCTCCGTTAACAGAACTGGGAAAGGACATTCTTTGTCTGAATCTTTGGAAACCTTCATCCAGCCAGGACAGAAAATACGAGGCCAGAAGTGCCACTAATTTGACTCAATAAGACCCAGTTTCATTTGATAAAGAACTGAGAAAAATCAATTTCAGGACCACAGAACTGCCTAGTCAGCCATTTGGGTGGAGGATCTGGGGAGCTGTCATCACCAGGCTCTGTATTTTGTTGACATAGTTAAGTGTACCAACTGTAGAGGAAGAAAAGGGGCCAAGCAAAGTAACCAAGGGAATGTGAAAACAGCAAACACAAGAACTCTATGAATAATTTCCAAGTTCTTACTTTCTGCAAAGCTAAAAATTGGGGGACTGGCTTTTTAAATTTGTGTGAATAGAAATCTTATTTAACAGGAAATTCTTCATTTTGCTTCCTATACATAGTTACCGTATATACTCGAGTATAAGACTAGTTTTTCAGCCCCCTTTTTAGGCTGAAAAAGCTCCCCTCAGCTTATCCTCGAGTCAAGGTTATTTATTATTTTACACTGTTATTAGTATTATTTTTATTAAATTTATTATTTTATTTTATTTTATTTATTATTATTATTATTACATTTACACTATTTTACTCTATTATTATTACCTTTATTATTTTACTTTATCATTATTATTGGTATTACATTTACATTATTTTACTCTATTATTATTATTACATTTATTATTTTACTCTATTTATTATTACATTTATTATTTTACTCTATTATTGTTATTATTATTATATTTCCACTATTTTACTCTATTATTATTATTTTTATTATTACATTTCCATTATTTTACTCTATTATTATTGGATGGATACGTCAGCACATTTACACTGAAGGTTAGAATGATCGTTTAATGAGAGTTGGGTAGTCTTATCTTAAATTACAGTTTTATGTAAATATTCAAAAACATTTAACCTACTGATGCCTCAATTAATGTAATTTTTTTGGTATCTATTTTTATTTTGAAATTTACTAGTAGCTGCATTTCCCACTCTTGGCTTATACTCGAGTCAATACATTTTCCCAGGTTTTTGTGGTAAATTTAGATGCCTCAGCTTATATCTGGGTCGGCTTATACTCAATTATATATGGTAATTTCCTATTTAAGTGCTCCAATTTAATTATAAGGACTGGGACAAATCTTCTCCATTCCAGTCTTGCACATATGTCTGCACAAGTTACCAGCACATGTGGCCAAGCAGAAATGTAGCAATAATAATAATAATAATAATAATAATAATAATAATAATAATAATAATATATTTCTAGACCCAAAGGGACTCAGGGTGGAGTAAAAGTAATATAAAGAATATTAATAAATGATTGCATTTATGATCTCCAGCAACTGTTTTTCACAGGTCAACAGAAAAGCAAATATATTGAGATGCCTTTTCTATTAATCTAATATTACTCCTAATATCAGTCACTAGTAGTCTGTGGCTTAATTCACAATGGAGATTAAGTCATTAATGGTCATTGTCACCTCATGGCTTGACATCACAAACCACACCAGGTCTGGATCTGGGCACAAAACCCTATTTATGGAAAATCCACTGTACGTGAGTGGCCAGATTTGGGGACTTACAGCTCATGGCTTGTCTAGGTTTTGTTACAGAATAGGATGGTTTAAACCATTTTCGTCTGTTGAAATTTGTTTTGTTGTCCATACTCCAGCTCACCTATAAATGTTTTAATAAATAAATTTAATATCTAAGCTGTGTACTTTGCTAAGATTTAAAGCCTTAGATTGAAATATTCCCCTCCCAGAACAAAGAAAGCGAAGCTCACTTACCTGTGTCAAGGCGAGTTTTTACATGCTGGTATTTAGGATTCTGTGGGATCCTTTTGGTCAAAAGCTGGTTTCAAAAAAGAGAGAGAAAAATAAAAATAAAACCCTTCATTACACCTTGAAAATATGCCAGGCATAGAGTGGAGAACTAGCATCCCACCCAATTATTGCTCACCATTGCAGAATCCAAAAATGAAGACACAGCAAGGTTGGAGAAGCATGATTCCTTAACACTGTATACCAGTGCCTATACAGGCTGAGTCTCCCTTTTCTAAAAATGTGTGAGTCCAGAAGTATTTTGTCCCCCTGCCCTTCAGATTTTGGAATGCTTATATTTGTATGAACATAATTAGCTATCTTCCAGGTGGCAAAAAAAAAAATTAAACACAGAATTCACCTATGTTCCATATACACTTTATACACATTGCACAATCTTTTAAATAGTGTTATGCATAAAACAAAGTTTGCATGTACTGAACCATGAGACAGTAAAGGTGTCACTATCACTCCAAAAACATGTGGAAAGCAATACAATTCCTACCTCTTATCTAGATACATCTTGTTAAAAAAAACAAAATCATGACAACAGAGTTCACATTTCCCCATTGAAACAAGGGTTCTGCTTGTCTAATCCAAAAGTGGATTGTGTGAGACAGGCATAATTTTTGCAATTTCACCATTCCTTTTTTGAGATGAAACATGAGTTGATCAGCCTGCTTTGATATCAGGCTCAAAAGATAGAAACTGTGGTTTGACTATGATGGGCCTGGGAGGTCAGACGTGGCATCCAAGCCTATGTACAATAAATACATGAATGTGATTTTAATAATTAAGGCATGCATGTCAGACTACCCCCTTTTTAATGCAGTTAAAACAATCCAAAAACTGGAGAAATTTGAGGCTGGGGTCCTTCCTCCTCCTATCCTGAAGGTAAGACAGTTAAAAAAACAACAACAACAACAAACCAACTCTAAAATGCCATCGAATCTAAAGCATGCACACTGTTCAATGCCCCTTCAACAGGGAAAATGCATCTTAAGAAATTAATACAGTAGTTTTTTTACTACGCCTTTTTAAATGCTTCTGGTGCTCATTATAATTTGTTGTTGTTGTTCATTTGTTCAGTCATTTCTGACTCCTCGTGACCTCAAGGACCAGCCCACGCCAGAGCTCCCTGTCGGCCGTCACCACCCCCAGCTCCTTCAAGGTCAATCCAGTCACTTCAAGGATGTCATACATCCATCTTGCCCTTGGTTGGCCCTCATCCTTTTTCCTTCCATTTTCCCCATTGTTTTCTCTAGGCTTTGCTGTCTCCTCATGATGTGGCCAAAGGACTTCCTCTTGGCCTCTACTATCCTTCCCTCCAATGAGCAGTCGGGCTTTATTTCCTGAACTATGGACTGGTTGGATCTTCTTGTAGTCAAGAACTTTCCTCCAGCACCACAGTTCAAAAGCATATCTCTTCTTTTTTTTATATTTTGATTATGGTACATAACAGAAAAGCAACCCATGGCAAATCAGATATAATCAGGTACCAAAATTTTTGACGTGTACATGCCTCTCTACCTTATTCAATCAAACAGTTAATTTTGACGTTAAGTACAAATTATTATCATTTACATATCTTAATACACATAAACTTGCTATTTCTAGCTGTTTTCCAGTGCTTTCAGTCAGAGCTTAGTATTAAATTTTTTCATAACATTCAGGAAATCAGCACATGGCATTTTACACACAAACCCCAGACCGCATTTTACACACAAACCCCAGACCTTACACTCAACCCAAAACCCCTATCCTAAACAAACTAAACCCTCATCCCCACACCTGTGCACCCTTCACCATGACTTCCCGCACCGAAACACTATGAAGCCTTTAAGCCTATTTATCTATCCTTATTCATGGTAAACCTAAATTCCTAATGGAGCTCCTCTATATTACTGACTCTCTATTCAGATATGCCATGGCCAAAAAAAAAAAAAAAAAGCATATCTCTTCCTTTGCTCAGCCTTCCTTATGGTCCAGCTCTCACATCCGTAAGTTACTACAGGGAATACCATTGCTTTAACTATGCGGATCTTTGTTGCCAGTCTGATGTCTCTACTCTTTACTATTTTATCGAGATTGGACATTGCTCTCCTCCCAAGAAGGAAGCATCTCCTGATTTCCTGACTGCAGTCTGCGTCTGCACTCTGTGTCTGCAGTAATCTTTGCACCTAGAAATACAAAGTCTGTCACGGCCTCCACATTTTCTCCCTCTATTTCCCAGTTGTCAAACATTCTTGTTGCCATAATCTTGGGTTTTTTTTTTATGTTTCACTGCAACCCAGCTTTGGCGCTTTCTTTTTTAACCTTGATTAGAAGGCTCCTCAGCTCCTCCTCGCTTTCGGCCATCAGAGTAGTGTCATCTGCATATCTAAAGTTGTTAATGTTTCTTCCAGCAATTTTCACCCCAGCCTTGCATTCGTCAAGCCCCGCACATCGCATGATGTGTTCTGCATACAAGTTGAATAGGTTGGGTGAGAGGATACAACCCTGCCGTACGCCTTTCCCAATCTTGAACCAGTCTGTTGTTCCGTGGTCAGTTCTTACTGTTCCTACTTGGTCCTTATACAGATTCCTCAGGAGAGAGACATGATACCTTGGTCTCCCCATATATACCACCAACAACTTGCCACAATTTATTATGATCCACACAGTCAAAGGCTTTAGAACAGTCAATAAAACAGAAATAGATGTTTTTCTGAAACTCCCTGCCTCTCTCCATTATCCAGCATCCGGATATTGGCAATTTGGTCTCTCGTTCCTCTGCCTTTTCTAAACCCAGTTTGAGCATCTGGCAACTCTTGCTCCATTTGGTGGAGCAAGACTTGCTGGAGTCTTCCTTGCAGCCACAAAATACACAGCCACAAAAACAAAACAAAAACAAAAAAACCCAAAAAATAAAAAACCGAAACGGTTGTCACCAACAGACACAAAATGACTACTGTAACCAAGATGTTTTTCTGCATTGGTCAGCAAAGGTAATGTAGGGGAGCAAAGTAAGACAGGAGTTCTTCTCTTGCTTGCTTTATTCCCTTTGCACATAAAAAGAGAGTAAGTCTAGAAATGTCCATGTCTTAACCCACCATATATATTTCCTTTAATAAAAGAGATAGAAGCTCTTCATAATACTGATATTAACCGGAAGAATTCTGGGAAGAGGAACAGGAATGTTCATCTAAAAAACAAGACCCATTTCTCTTCACTATGGTTACAGTCATGGCATGTTGGCACCCATTTGGCAAGCCCGCAACTCTCTTCATATTTACCAGATGATTTCCAAACTGATCAGAAGCTTTGTGACCGGATTCTATGGCATGCATCAGTAAACAGAGTCTTTGATAAACAGCCTTTCAATTACACAGACAATTTAACTATGTACTTCAGAGTCACACAGGCCAGCTTAGCATACACATCAGCTGGCAGAAAACTGTTAGTACACAGCAATATGTTTCATGCTGGTTTTGAATGTGGGCTCCAAATGCAAAACAGTTCTTCACAATTTTGGACACCATCAACATTTTACCTGAGGCAGACTCTAAGGGCCCTTCCACACAGCCCTATATCCAGGAATATCAAGGTAGAAAATCCCACATTATTTGAGTGTGGACTCAGATAACCCAGTTCAAAGCAGATATTGAGGGATTTTCTGCCTTGATGTCCTGGGATATAGGGATGTGGAAGGGCCCTAAGCAGAAATGTGAGTCTGGGTTCGTTTAATTCAATGGTTCACAATCTCTGGGCCTCCAGGTATTTTGGACTTCAACTCCCAGAAATCCCAGCCATCTTACCAGCTGTTAGGAACTGTGGGAGCTAAAGTCCAAAATACCTGGAAGTCCAAAGGTTGGGAACCACTGATTTGTTTGCAAAACCACATATTATTTTCTCTACAGCCTGGAAGTTGAAGACACAACATCTTCCTATACATACATTATCTAATTTACAAACTGAGACCAGCCTTGAGGAGAGGTAGGTATCAAGCAGATGGCAATGATGATATGACAATATTCAATGGGCATCAAATAAGCCATGAGGAAATTCTGGAATGGGTCTCTACTATTTCAGTCTAATGCAGAAAACCAGAAAATTGCAATCAATCTGTATCAATTAGCGTAGTCTATGGAGCCCCCAGTGGCGCAATGGGTTAAACCATTGTGCCAGCAGGACTGAAGACCAACAGGTCAGTGGTCCTAATCCGGGGAGAGTGGGTTGAGCTCCCTCTGCCAGCTCCAGCACCTCATGCTGGGACATGAGTGAAGCCTCCCACAAGGATGGTAAAACTTCAAACATTCTGGCATCCCCTGGGCAACGTCCTTGCAGACAGCTAATCCTCTCACACCAGAAGCAACTTGCGGTTTCTGAAGTCACTCCTGACACAAAAAAAGTGCAGTCTACATCAGTCTTCCTTAATGTGATGACCTCCAGGTGTGTTGGATTATAATTAACATCACTGCATGTCATGGGAATTGTATTCCAACACTTCTGGAGAAAATCAGCTTTGTTTACACTGGTTTGCAGCAGTCTGCCAGGATTTTACACACTTAGCTTTTCTATTAAGAAAATCTCAATATGATGGATAGTACTGAACCTAGCAGCCCAGTTACAACTTACCACCCAGTTAAGGGCACTGTAACAGCATAGCAATGGCAGCAGATGCTTAGGTATATATAGCTGCAATTTTGGAAGTCGCTACTAAAATGTTTGTCATCTCAATCCTGACCTCCACAATTAAGAGATTCATGAAGCTGGATGTCAAGTCCAATCAAGCTTCCCCTATTGCAGAAAGCCAGTCCTAAGGATCCCTGATAACTGATCATCTAGCCTTTGATTTAAAATCTCATGTGAGCTTGCCATCAAAATACCAATCATAGATCACACTGCACACCCACCAACTAACTAACTCATGGAGTGTTTGACCTGGAAACTATGAAGAGCAGTGAGAAAATCTGGGTTGGGCAAGACCACAGAATAATACAATGTGAAGGGATGCATAAACATTCAAGCTTGGAGATCCGCATTATTGTTGTTTATTCATTTCTTTTCTTCCTTACCCCTACACCACTGGAGAAATTACACTGTTTAGCCAGTATTGCACCACCTGACATCCACCAGGAAGTAGCAGCCAATAGTGAAAGGACCAAGGCAGTGACATCTCCAGCTCATCCTCTGTTTGGGTATCAGCCAGCACGTCAATGACTTAAATCAAGAAATAGTTTTCTAAGATCTACAGAGACACTCGCTGGAACACCTCAGCAAGCGAGAGTCCAAAAGTGGCAGGCTCAAACCCAGAACCTCAATCAATGCTGATACCAAATGAGAGACTCCCCCCTGGGCACATAGAGGACTGGGCGACTTGGAAGGTGCTGAACAGACTGCGCTCTGGCACCACGAGATGCAGAGCCAACCTTCAGAAATGGGGCCACAAAGTGGAATCCACGACATGCGAGGGTGGAGAAGAGCAAACCACTGACCACCTGCTGCAATGCACCCTGAGCCCTGCCACATGCACAATGGAGGACCTCCTTGCAGCAACACCAGAGGCACTCCAAGTGGCCAGCTTCTGGTCAAAGGACATTTAATAGCATGCAAGCTTGAAAACTTTGTGCTTTGTTTGTTTGTTAAAAAACACAATACAACTGTTTGGTTTGCTCCTGACACGATAAATAAATAAATACATTCTTTACCCCACAAAACTTAAAACAGTAACTTAAAAAATGTAAATGAAGACAGGTAAAAGCCCTGACAAAGTCAAAAGGAAACAAATATAAAATGATATTCTTAAAATGCAATAAAATTATCCATGGAAACAAAACAATTTAAAGCAAACTCATTAAAATAAAAACGAGAAATGAACAAGCAGCACAAGCTTGAAGACTATTCCTAAACGCCGCTTGGAACAGAAAAGCTTTCTCTTGCTCTCTTACAAAGGGAAACAGGCCATACTAGTCTCCCGAGAGAGTGAGTTCTAATGTCCAATTGAGAAGGCAAAATCCTTTATACGCACAGGACCAATCTGGCTATTAACACTCCAGCAGACATCACCAAGGGATCTAGTTGACAACAGAGCTTTCGGAATTTGGAATTAGCAAGAACTTCAATGGGAACGGAAAAAGTCCTGCTGGGATGGAAGAGTGAATGCCAGGGCCTGGTTTAAAAGACAACCATTATTTAAAAGACTCAAAGGCTGGCAGTGGCGGAAGAAGTAATACTGTAACTGCAGAAGTTTAGCTAAGGAGATGCATCCAGGAATCCCAGGAGGAGGATGTGATGGTAATATCTCTCACCTGCTAGTTACCTTCAATATAGAGTCAGGACACAACACTGTCTTGAAACATGGAGGATCCATATCATCATGTGCATTAATATCAATTTAGAGGTCTCTGGAAATAACTATTTCAAAACCTCATAGCTCCCTAACCAGTGTCCCTAACTTGTTAGGACAATCTGGAAATCGTAGTTACCTAACTTTTCAAAGAAATAGTCTTGTTACTCCACAGAAGCAGGGAAGGGTCTGTATCAACATACACATCTCTTTTAAAGGTCTGTGTGCTGCTAATTCTACCCAACAAGTGTTTTAATTCTATTCGTATTCCTTTAGAATCACTCCATCAGTGAAGCTATGGAATTGGACTGCTTTCCAAAATGGCTCGTGCTAAAATATACATCAATTAATCTGAAAGTTACAAATGGTGGCTTAAAATACATTTATTTATTTTATTTATTTCCTATATTTATACCCCGCTCTTCTTCCCCCGAAGGGGGACTCAGGGCGGCCTAACAAAAGCATCATACGATGCTAGCATCGTAAAAAGAACCACAACCGTGTTTGCAATAGTGGTGGGATCAAGAGCAGGGTCTCTCCTGAAGATCTTAAACTTCATGGTGGTTCGTGGCAGGAAATACGTTCGGAAAATTTCCAATGAATGAATGAAAATACTGGGAGCCAAATCCAAAATTAACGGAAAAAAGAGAATTATAGAGAGTCAAAAACGAGAAAACTCAGGTAGGCATTATTGCACTGGATACATACAAAGCCTTTGCCTCAGTGGGTTGGACAATGTTGAAATCCCTGATTTAAAAAATACGGTTTTGGAGAGGGTTTCCAACATATAATAAAATAAATACACTCAGAAAACAGGGCTAAAGTCATAATTAATTTCTGTTAGGTAAAACTAATTATTTGCATGTATACATCCTAAAAAAGAATGGATCTCAGTGATTCATTGAGATGGAAAAATATGTAGTATTAGTTTCTATGTAAAAAGAAAGACAAATTTAGAATTATATTTTTTTTTAAAGGAGAAGACAGAGTTAGTATTTGTTGTTCATTCGTTTAGTCGCTTCTGATTCTTCGTGACCACATGGAGCAGCCCACACCAGAGCTCCCTGTTGGCCATCACCACCCCAAGAGTTAGTATACTAACAAAGTAACATCTCACTGCTGTTTATTGAATTCCATCAGGGGGAGGGGGACTGGAAATCATCTATCGGACAGATAGTAAGCTATTTAACCTCAGCAGACAGAAAGCCAAAACCAAGGTCACAACAACATCTGTTATAGAACTTCAATATGCCAATGATAACGTAGTCTATGCATATTCAGATGAAGACCTACAAGCCACTCTAAACACCTTTGCAGAAGCATACGAGAAGCTTGGCCTCTCATTGAGAAAACCAACGTGTTCTTCCAGCAGTCACCAACCAATCCCCCTGCAATGCCAGAAATACGGCTTAATGGTGCAACATTAGAAAATGCCGACCATTTCCGCTACCTTGGCAGCCACCTCTCCACCAAAGTCAACACTGATAACACTGCCTGAGCTCTGCAAGTGAAGCATTCTTCTGAATGAAGCAGAGAGTGTTTGAGGACCAGGACGTCTGTAGAGAGACTAAGGCGCTTGTTTATAAACCCATTGTCCTCCCAACACTGTTATATGCCTGTGAAACATGGACTGTGTACAGATGTCACATGTAACTCCTAGAACGATTCCATCAGCGTTACTTCCAAAAAATCCTGCAAATCTCTTGGGAAGATAGGCAGACAAATGTCAGCGTGCTAGAAAAAGCAGACCACCAGCACTGAAGCTGCCAATACACTACCAATTCCATTGGAATCTTACGCTACCAATTCCATTGGACTAGCCATGTTGTCCGAATGTTCAAAGATCATCATCTCCCAATGCAGTTACTCAACTCCCAATTCAAGAATAGAAAACAGAATGTTGGAGGACAGGAAAAGAGATTTAAAGATGGGCTCAAAGCCAACCTTAAAAATTGTGGCATAGACATAAGAGAACTGGGAAGCTCTGGCCCATGAGCACTCTAGCTAGAGGTCAGCTATGACCAACAGTGCTGCAGAATTGGAAGAGGCCCGAATGGAGGACGAAAGGGTTAAACATGCCAAGAGGAAGGTGTGTCCCGGTCGGGGTTGGCTTGACGTGCCTTCCTCTTGGCACGTTTCTCTCTTTCGCCCTCCATTTGTGCCTCTTCAAATTCTACAGCACTGCTGGTCACAGATGACCTCCAGCTGGAGCACTCAAGGGCCAGGATTTCCCAGTTCTCGGTGTCTATGCCAGAGCCCATCTTTAAATCTCTTTTCCTGTCCACCAACATTCCGTTTTCCATTCTTGAGTTCGGAGGAGAGCAAATGATTTGGGAGAAGGTGATTGGGCAATTGGACAACGTGGCTGGTGCAGCAGAATTGAAGGCGGAGGACCATTGCTTCAGTGTTGGTGGTCTTTGCTTTTTCCACCATGCTGACATTTGTCTGCGTGTCTTCCCAAGAGATTTGCATGATTTTTCGGAGGCAACGCTAATGGAGTCAACAAGTTAAACATGAGCCAACAATGTGATGTGGCAGCAAAAAAAGCCAATGGGATTTTGGCCTGCATCAAGAGGGGCATAGTGTCCAGATCTAGGGAAGTAATGCTCCCCGTGCTCTATTCCGCTTTGGTTAGACCACACCTGGAATATTGTGTCCAGTTCTGGGCACCACAATTCAAGAGAGATAGTGACAAGCTGGAATGTGTCCAGAGGAGGGCGACTAAAATGATCAAGGGTCTGGAGAACAAGCCCTATGAGGAGCGGCTTAAGGAGCTGGGCATGTTTAGCCTGAAGAAGAGAAGGCTGAGAGGAGATAGTTCCGGCCCAAGATGCCTATCCGAGAGATCCAAGGGTCATCCAGTCAGCAGTGGAACTCTCTGCCCCGGAGTGTGGTGGAGGCTCCTTCTTTGGAAGCTTTTAAACAGAGGCTGGATGGCCATCTGTCAGGGGTGATTTGAATGCAATATTCCTGCTTCTCGGCAGAATGGGGTTGGACTGGATGGCCCAGGAGGTCTCTTCCAACTCTTGGATTCTATGATTCTATGAAACAGGGAGGAGGGAGCAAGCTTGTTTTCTGCTTCCCTGGAGACTAGGATGCAATGGAATAATGGCTTCAAACTACAAGAGAGGAGATTCCATCTGAACATGAGGAAGAACTTCCTGACTGTGAGAGCCGTTCAGCAGTGGAACTCTCTGCCCCGGAGTGTGGTGGAGGCTCCTTCTTTGGAAGCTTTTAAACAGAGGCTGGATGGCCATCTGTCAGGGGTGCTTTGAATGCAATATTCCTGCTTCTTGGCAGAATGGGGTTGGACTGGATGGCCCAGGAGGTCTCTTCCAATTCTATGATTCCATGACCAATGAAAGAGTCCCTAAGCTTTGATTCCACACCGTTTGCCTTCTAGCTGTTTTGGACTCCAACTCCCAGAATTCCTTGCCATTAGCTGATACAGCAAGAGCTTCTGGGAGTTGAAGTCCCAAACCCCTGGATGGCCAAATCTCCCTCCTTTAAGCTTGAAAGATGAACCCAATTGCCTCATTGTTGGCTATGAAGGCGTGGAGAAGCAGAAGGAATAGATTATTAATGGTATTATCATTATTTAGCAGGCTGTATTGACTCAAGGCCTCACCTCAGGGTCTCCGATGCGCCTCCTCGCCGACATCCTGCCCAACTGACAGCCTCTCAGCCTCTCTGCGCGTCTCCACCAATCAGAGCATCCCTAGCCCACACCGCCGTCGCCATTGGTCGCCCTATCTGCGCGCCTCCACCAATCAGAGCCGCCCTAGCCTGGTCAGGCGTCCTTATTGGTCGCCCTCTCAGCCAAGCCGCTTCCGCGCGCGCTCTCTCCCTCTTAAAAAGAACTGAGCCGGACCTACTGCGCCTGCGCACTCCGCTTTCTCCCTTTCATGAGCGGGGCGTGTCACTGGTTGCCCGGGGCAACGCGGGACGCCTCCGCTTAGCGGTCAAGCCAAGGCTTTGAAGCGACGGTTGTGACGTCAAGGCATTGTGCGCATGCGTTAGCATTGTTGTCCTTGCGCGGCCTGGTCAATAAAATAGTCCCTGGCTTGGTTTTTTTATTTACATTTAAAAGACATCTCAATTTAAATATATTATTATTATTATTATTATTATTATTATTATTATTATTTACATTTAAAGTTATTTTAATCTAAACGTATTTATATTAATTATTATTTATTTGCATTTTTAAATGGTTTAAATTGTATTTATATTATTTATTTATTAATTATTTAAATGTAATAAAAAGTAATAAATATAAATACAATTTAAACCATTTTAAAATGGTTTAAATTGTATTTATATTATTATTTATTTGCCCATTAAAATGGTTTAAATTGTATTTATATTATTATTTAT
>NW_026847549.1:5553785-5587125 GCF_025583915.1 Anolis sagrei ordinatus | reverse complement strand
ATTCATAACAGTAGCAAAATCACTGTTATGAAGTAACAACAAAAATATTGTTATGGTTGGGGGTCACCACCACAGGAGGAACTGTATTAAGGGGTCGCGGCATTGGGAAGGTTGAGAACCACTGATCTTCACTGTAGAAATTGATGCAGTTTGATCCCACTTTAATGGCCATCGCTGAATCTATGGAGTCCTGGGAGTTGTAGTGTTGGTTGCCTCACCAGCTTGCAACTCCCATCATTCGATAGCAATGGGATGCAGGAATGGATGGACCATGGTTTCAATCCATCTCGGCTCTTCTGATATACTTACCATTTTACAGCTTATCCAACAAAGAGAAAAGAAATGGGAATAATGCGGGGATTTTGCCCTCGAGATATGGTTGGACTACATCTCCCAGCTGTTTTAGCATGACAACAGACTGCATAGTATGGAAATAACAGATGCCCCACTGTCTTTACTATTTTAATATTTAATATTTAGGGGAAATATCGTAATAGAAAAGCAACTGGCCTTCTTTGCGGTCCATAAAGCGGTGGCCTGGGTGACCCATTCCCGCGCATGGATCCCCGCATCGATCCAGATGGCGGGCCGGTTCTTCCCTCCGGTGCTGAACTACAGGATGCAAAATCGATTATCACAAAATGGCCCAAAAATGGAAGGAAACGGCAAATGAGTTGCAATGGAAAGCAAAGTCTTACCTTAAGGACGTAGAGGGGCCTTTTCTCGTAGGACTCCCCAATCTGCAGTTTGCTCACAAGTTTGGGATATTCAGCCACAATGTTGTCCATTTCTTGATAAATCTGGAATTCAAACCATCATGGATTTCACACTTCTGCAAATATATTTTTGAGATGCAGAGAAAATTAAAGGAAAAGAATAATGCGACCAGAATCCTGGAAACCCTTTTGACAAGGAAGCAAAAAATCTTATATATTATTACAGTATGGTTGCTGTATACATGGGGAATATGTGCCCAAATTTTGCATAGATATGTGAAAACGCAAATAATAATAATAATAATAATAATAATAATAATATGCTGGTTGTGTTTTTATCTATGCATATGAACTGTGTTGTACCTAGTTCAAATACATAAATGATGGTGATGATGATTTTTTTTTTTGTCGTGTCAGGAGAGACTTGAAAAACTGCAAGTCGCTTCTGGTGTGAGAGAATTGGCGTCTGCAAGGACGTTGCCCAGGGGATGCCCCGGATGATTTGATGTTTATCATCCTTGTGGGAGGCTTCTCTCATGTCCCCGCATGAGGAGCTGGAGCTGATAGAGGGAGCTCATCCGCCTCTCCCTGGATTCGAACCTGCCGGTCTTCAGGCCTGCCAACACAGGGGTTTAACCCACTGTGCCACTGGGGGATCCTGGTGATGATGATGATTTTTTAATCTCAGCAGACTGCCAAAACTAAGGTTACAAGTCCCCGTTGGGGAGATGGTGGCGGGGTATAAATAAAGTTTATTATTATTATTATTATTATTACAACATCTATTATAGAACTCCAATATGCTGATGACAACATCATCTGTGCGCATTCAGAAGAAGTCCTACAAGCCACTCTAAACACCTTCGCAGAAGCATACAAGAAGCTTGGCCTGTCATTGAACACCAAGAAAACCAAACTTCTGTTCCAGCAGTCACCAGCCAACCCCTCTCCAACGCCAGAGATACAGCTTAATGGTGTAACATTAGAAAATGTTGACCATTTCCGCTACCTTGGCAGCCACCTCTCCACCAAAGTCAACATTGACACCGAAATACAACACCGCCTGAGCTCTGCGAGCGCAGCATTTTCCCGAATGAAGCAGAGAGTGTTTGAGGACCGGGACATCCGTAGGGATACCAAGGTGCTTGTCTATAAAGCTATTGTCCTCCCAACCCTGCTCTACGCCTGCAAAACGTGGACTGTCTACAGACGTCACATGCAATTCCTGGAATGATTCCATCAACGTTGCCTCTGAAAAATCTTGCAAATCTCTTGGGAAGACAAGCGGACAAATGTCAGCGTGCTGGAAGAAGCAAAGACCACCAGCATTGAAGCGATGATTCTCCACCATCAACTCCACTGGGTCGGGCTTCCAGACAACGTCTCCAGACCGTCTCCCAAAGCAGTTTCTATACTCCGAACTCAAGAACGTAAAACAAAATGTTGGTGGGCAGGAAAAGAGATTTAAAGATGGGCTCAAAGCCAGCCTTTAAAACTGGCATAGACTCTGAGAACTGGGAAGCCCTGGCCCTTGAGCGCTCCAGCTGGAGGTCAGCTGTGACCAGCAATACTGCAGAATTTGAAGAGGCACGAATGGAGGTCAAAAGAAAGAAACATGCCAAGAGGAAGGAGCATCAAGCCAACCCCGACCGAGACTGCCTTCCACCTAGAAACCGATGCCCTCACTGTGGGAGAACATGCAGATCAAGAATAGGGCTCCATAGTCACCTACGGACCCACCACCAGGACACCAATCTTGGAAGACTCGGACAACGAGGGGTCGCCTAAGTAAGTAAGTAAGATAAATTTCTTTTACTATTTGCCTTAAAGAGAATATTAAATTATTATATTATTGGAAAAAAATGTATAATATCACAAAGGATGACCACCTCACCTGCTTCATAGGAAATCTGCTACAAAACAGGAGCTTTTTTGTTGAGGTCCAGGGCCAGAGAAGCAGACGGGGAAAACAGAAAAACGGCCTGCTTCAGTGGAGCGTACTTGCTCCATTCATGTTTAACATTTACACAAATGACCAGCCACTGCCAGAAGGGACAGAGAGTTTCATCTATGCTGACGATTGAGCCATCACCGCTCAAGCAAGGAGCTTTGAAATGGTTGAACAGAAGCTCTCCAAAGCTTTAGGTGCTCTTACTGCCTATAATAGGGAAAACCAACTGATTCCTAATTCATCTAAAATGCAGGCGTGTGCTTTTCATCTTAAGAACAGACAAGCATCTTGAGCTCTGAGGATGACCTGGGAAGGAATCCCACTGGAGCATTGCAGCACACCCAAATACTTGGATGTCACTCTGGACTGTGCTCTGATTGACAAGAAGCACTGCTTGACAATCAAGCAAAAAAGTGGGTGCTAGAAATAATATGATACAAAAGCTGACTGGCACAACCTGGGGATCACAACCAGACACAGTGAAGACATCTGCCCATGTGCTTTGCTAATCTGCTGCTGAATACGCATGCCCAGTGTGGGATACATCTCACCACGCTAAAACAGTGGATGTGGCTCTTAATGAGACATGCCATATTATCACAAGGCTCAGAACCTTGGACAGGTTCTTTAAAAGTTTGGACTAAAACCCGGAGCGGATTATCTCCCCTTGACATCAGAGCCACCTTTTTCCATTTCAATAAGCGGAGAAGGAGAACCCATTCTTGGCCCACTTACGGTTTCTAAAGGGTGGTAAGCGCCATAATTAAAGCTGTTGCTGCCACGTTCCCTCCGCTGGTTGAGGTACATCTCGCGTCTTTCTTCGTCCACCGCGGCCTAAGAAATTTAACACAGCTCAGCAGGGTGAAAAATGGGATATTTTCAAGGTCTTTGCAATGTGCTTGCTCTCTGCTTTCTTAGATGCCTTCCCATGATCTCTCTGCATCTCTAATTCATTGCCATCCTCATCGTGTCTTGCTATGCTTGTGAGTATCTCTGTATATTGATAGCAGACCTGTAAATAGTTGTATGTAGCAATGACTGAAGGAATTAGGATGAAAATCAGAACTCAAGTGTGCTTATTCAAGTGCTGAGCTACTATACAAGGTCAGAGGCCGTGATATGAAATCTCTGCTGTGACCAAGACTCTGCAGTGTTTTGGGGATCTGAACTAACCACCACTTGCCTTTGAGACCGTCTATCCCATTGAGTATCTAGAGGAGGAGGAGGAATTCACGTGCCTACCCAGCGGGGGGGGGGTGTTGTGTATGTTTTTACTCTTTCTCCCTTCTATCCTCACACATGGGAGTTGTAGTTTCCCTCTGCAGTGTTTTGAGGATCTGAACTAACCACCACTTGCCTTTGAGACAGTCTGTCCCATTGAGTATCTAGAGGAGGAGGAGGAGGAATTCACGTGCCTACCTAGCAGTTGGGGTGTTGTGTATGTTTTTACTCTTTCTCCCTTCTATCCTCACACATGGGAGTTGTAGTTTCCAAAGTCCTTTCCTGGCCAAATCGTGATGGATGGCCTTGCTGAACCACATGCTGGGACTCAGCCTGTGTGTGAACCTGAGCCTGAATCTCTGATTGTATTGCCTAATGCTGATGCTCATGTTGATGCTCATGTTGATGGGCCTAATTTGGATAGTGAGGCTGAAGTGATCAATGGGGACGAGGGTAAAGATGGAGACACTTTGGGCAGTAAAAATCCTACAGGCTTAGATTTAGAGGCTTCAAGGGGAAAGCCAAGTTCTCATGAGAAAGGAAATTCACTCCCTTCTTCTGGCTCAAGATTGCAAGATAACTTGACACCTGTCGGGTCAATGAAAACAGCCGCAGTTTGGAGATAAGCCAGAACCGCAGGGAGGCTCAATGTGTACGTGGGTCCAAGGGAAAAGCCAAGTTCTCATGAGAAAGTTTCTGTCAGACCGAGAGAAGAAAATTCACTCCCTTTTCCTCCTGGCTCGAGCTTGGTTGGGTCAATGATAACAGCCGCAGTTTGGAGATAAGCCAGAACTGCAGGGAGACTCAATGTTTACGTAGGTCTGAGAGAATCCGACAACTGAAACCAAAGATTAGAGTTAGCCGGAATCAGTTTTTTTTGGGATTTAAGAGTGCCTGTGAGGAGGATTTCTTTAGACCAAGCATCATTTAGTATCAAGTACAAACCTCTTGGGTTTTCCAGTTTCCAGTGGTCTGGTCTCGAAGGGAATTTCTGGCTTTTCAAGTGAGATTAGCAGGGGCTAATCTATTCATGGATTTCTATTGAGAGTTTTCTGGACATCACTGCTTTGGATTTTCTACAAACTTTCTAGACATTGCTGTTTGCTGTTTCATTTTGGCTTTTCCCCCCTTTTGACTTCTATCTATTTTATATTCTTCATTCAATAAAAAGGATTGTATTTTTCCTGAACCAAGGTGTGGTGTATTAATGACAAGAGGACCCTGTTTCCTGCTCTGGAGTGCAACACTACAACTCCCAGGATTCTGTCCCATTTAGCCACCGTGCGTTCATTCTACAGTAGGGTTTCCCTGTAGGTTGGGGTCAGGATGTCTACCTGGACATCTTCCATCATGACACAATACTTGATGCCACGGGATTCCAGGAAAACTTTGACATCTTGAAGGCAAGCGAAAGGCACTTGGATGTCCACGGGCTCATTCGGATACGACGGGAACCTCCAGAAGTCAAGCTGGGAAAAGGAAAAGCAAAAAATGAGGTTAGAAACCACTGAAATAAAGGAAATGCTGGTGAAAATGTAGAGGCACAACGCCTTTAAATTCCTAGTCTGTGTGAAAGTGCACGTGTGTAATTATATAAGTCTCTATAGGTTACATGCCAATTTACAAACCAGAACAGATAACGGTCTTGATTTTACTATAGGTGTTGAAGTGGTGTGAGGTTTGAGAATGGACCCAGTGGAATACAGACCAATCCTCAAGTTCCTTTACTTGAAAGGCCGCATATCGGAGGTGACCCCCCCCCCCCACCAGGACTCTATGATGGCGGGAGAACGTGTGGGTCAAGAACAGGGCTCCACAGTGACCTACGGATCCACCAGTACACTGATCAAGATTATCCTACTCAGACAACGAGGGATCGCCTAAGTAAGGAAAAAGTTACACCTCGTTACATCTAGGATAGACTACTGCAGTGCACTCTACATGGGGTAGCCCTTGAAGACTGCTCGGAAGCTTCAACTAGTCCAACGAGAGGCAGCCAGGTTAATAACTGAGGTGGCATACAGGGAGCATACAATTTCCATGTTATGCCAGCTCCATTGGCTACCAGGCACAATTCAAATGTATAATATCACAAAGGATTACCACCTCACCCGCTTCAAAGGAAATCTGCTACAAAACAGGAGCTTTTTGCTGAGTTCTAGGTTCAGCGAAGCCCTAAACGTCCCCCGCCCAAATTGCCTGTCCAAACGCATCTCTCTCTATGAACCATCACAGAGATTAAGATCCTCTGGGGAGGCCCTGCTTTCTATCCCGCCATTGTCACAGGCACGATTGGTGGGGACGAGAGACAGGACCTTCTCGGTGATTGCTCCCTGGCTATGGAACTCTTTTCCTGGTGAGATCTAGTCGGCCCCCTCCCTCCTGTCCTTTAGAAGGATGGTCAAAACTTGGCTGAGGGGCCAAGCTTTCGGGACAGGGAAATAAAGCAGCAATAGGAAAGATGACCAGGCCAATTAGATTTGACGCAGATGACTAGGATGGTTTTAAATGGTGTATTTTAATATTTTGATAACTGAGTTGTTGTAGGTTTTTTTGGGCTATATGGCCATGGTCTAAAAGCATTCTCTCCTGACGTTTCGCCTGCATCTATGGCCAGCATCCTCAGAGGTAGTGAGGTCTGTTGGAACTAGGAAAAAGGGTTTATATATCTGTGGAATGACCAGGGTGGGACAAAGAACTCTTGTCTGCTGGAGCTAGGTGTGAATGTTTCAACTGACCACCTTGATTAGCTTGACAGTGCCTAGAGCAAACTTTTGTTGAGAGGTGATTAGATGTCCTTGTTTGTTTGCTCTCTGTTGTTGTGCTAATTTTAGAGTTGTTTTAATACTGGTAGCCAGACTTTGTTCATGTTCATGGTTTCCTCCTTTCTGTTGAAATTGTAATAGAATTGTATTGCCAGGATGTATGTTTACACAGAAGGGTTCAACAGCGAAGTTACGGCTGTGAGAATGTGACCCTGAATTCTTGCTGTGTGCAAGTTTAGGGAGTGCCAGAGATAACCTCCTATCCAGATGCAGTTTGTTTTAAGTGCTTATCTCTTTCGTTTTGTGTTCTTCGTGTCTGTCCGCTGATGGTGTGTGTTGTATTTTTGAACTGCTCAAGTAAAGCTGAAACCTGCTTTTTACCGGAGACTCCAGAGTCCATTATTCAGTGCTTCCGCGATTATCTTGCCCACGTTAACAATTCA
Source organism: Anolis sagrei ordinatus (assembly GCF_025583915.1). Lineage (NCBI taxonomy): Eukaryota > Metazoa > Chordata > Lepidosauria > Squamata > Anolidae > Anolis > Anolis sagrei. Next base: position 5,580,029 of record NW_026847549.1, on the reverse strand, counting down.
AACACTGAAAATGTATAAAAGATGTATTCTCCTGTATTGGGTATGCCGGCTTCTTCAGCAGATTACTGCAGCCATCATCCTTATCCAGCTGGAACGGAAATAAATACCTCAGTGGCTTCTGCTTCAACTTGGTGAGATTTATTCTGGAATATTGGCTTCTTTTCTCAACAGGCTAAACCCACAGCGGCTTGGATCTCACTATCCACTGCTATTCTAAACTGCTCGATAACACCATCACACTACAAATCCCAGGATTCTAGAGCAGGGAGCCAGGGAAGCAAAAGTGGGACCAAAAAGCAATAAGCATGTAACGTGGAAGCAACTTGATACCTAGGTTCTTGTGGGTTTTTTCGGGCTATAGGGCCATGTTCTAGAGGCATTTCTCCTGATGTTTCACCTGCATCTATAGCAAGCATCCTCAGAGGTAGTGAGGTCTGTTGGAACTAGAAAAAAAGGGTTTATATATCTGTGGAATGGCTGGGGTGGGGCAAAGAACTCTTCTCTGCTGGAGCTAGGTGTGAATGTTTCAACTGACCACCTTCATTAGCATTTGAAGGCCTGGCTGAGCCTGGGAAAATCTTTTGTTGAGAGGTGTTAATCTGTGCCTGGTTGTTTCCTCTCTGCTGTTTTGCTGTTGTAATTTTAGAGTTTTTTTAATACTGGTAGCCAGATTTTGTTCAAGGTCTCTTCCTTTCTGTTGAAATTGTCCACATGCTTGTGGATTTCAATGGCTTCTCTGTGTAGTCTGACATGGTGGTTGTTGGTGTGGTCCAGCATTTCTGTGTTCTCAAATAATATGCTGTGTCCAGGTTGGTTCATCAGGTGCTCTGCTATGGCTGATTTCTCTGGTTGGAGTAGTCTGCAGTGCCTTTCATGTTCCTTGATTCGTGTTCCTTGATTGCTGCGTTTGGTGGTCCCTATGTAGACTTGTCCACAGCTGCATGGTACATGGTAGACTCCTGCAGAGGTGAGAGGATCCCTCTTGTCCTTTGCTGAACGGAGCATTTGTTGGATTTTCTTGGTGGGTCTGTAGATAGTTTGTATGTTGTGTTTCCTCATCAGCTTCCCTATGCGGTCAGTGGTTCCCTTGATGTCTGGCAAGAACACTTTTCCTCTGGGTGGATCTTCATCTTGACTCTCGTGGCTTGTTCTTGGTCTTGCAGCTCTTCTGATGTCTGAGGTGGAGTCTCCATTGGCCTGTAGAGCCCAGTTGAGGTGGTTCAGTTATTTGAGAACACAGAAATGCTGGACCACACCAACAACCACCATGTCAGACTACACAGAGAAGCCATTGAAATCCACAAGCATGTGGACAATTTCAACAGAAAGGAAGAGACCATGAAAATGAACAAAATCTGGCTACCAGTATTAAAAAACTCTAAAATTACAACAGCAAAACAGCAGAGAGGAAACAACCAGGCACATCTTAACACCTCTCAACAAAACATTTTCCCAGGCTCAGCCAGGCCTTCAAATGCTAATGAAGGTGGTCAGTTGAAACATTCACACCTAGCTCCAGCAGAGAAGAGCTCCTTGCCCCACCCCAGCCATTCCACAGATATATAAACCCATTGTCCTAATTCCAACAGACCTCACTACCTCTGAGGATGCTTGCCATAGATGCAGGCGAAACGTCAGGAGAAATGCCTCTAGAAAATGGCCCTATAGCCCTTAAAAACCCACAAGAACCTAGAGATTCCAGCCATGAAAGCCTTTGACAATAACTTGATACCTCTTAATTGAGATGGCTCTATACCAGAGAGTTCTAGTTCCTCGCCAAACTACAAATCCCAGCATTAGGCAGGATGTATCAGTGTCAGTTGAAGTCGTATTAAAGTGCTGTGGTTGCGTAAGGTGTGCAATGACCTGGAATGTGTACCTGTATCTTCCGCTTAATGACAAGCCTACTTTTCTTTGCCTGGAGTTTAATTGCAAAGCATTGAGTGATACTCGGAAAAGAGCAATTAGCAAACTCCTCCGTACGAAAACGACGCACCTGCAGAGGCTCCAGGACTCGGAGCTCTTTCAGCAGCTGGACCTGTTCTTCGTTGCACGGCTCCACCCGCAGAACCTGGTCCCTGCAATCACAAGATGTTTATTTATAATATGTGTGTGTGTTTGTGTGTATATATTATGTCACCCCCTCCTTTTTATCCTCCTCATTATCATCTTTCACCACCTCCATCTCAGCTCTCTTCCGCTTCCTTTGCGATCTGCATTTGTTTAGGAAACTGGATGTTCCAGATATGGTTTATGAGGACGATATATTTATCATCTATCTATCATCTTCTATCTATCTATCTATCTATCTATCTATCTATCTATCTATCTATCTATCTATCTATCTATCTATCCATCCATCCATCCATCCATCCATCCATCCATCCATCTATCTATCTATCTATCTATCTATCTAAAAATGCTCTGTTCGTTTTGAGTGGCATCATAACTCAAAATCCGTTGGACGAATTGCTGCCTAATTCAGCCACAAGACACCTACTAACCCAAGGAAAGAACATTGCTCAAAAAAAGCTCATTTTGTCATTTGGGAGTTGTAGTTGCTGGGATTTATAGTTCACCTACCATCAAAGATTTTGGCCTGCATCAATAGGAGCATAGTGTCTAGATCTAGGGAAGTAATGCTACCCCTCTATTCTGTTTTGGTTAGACCACACCTGGAATATTGTGTCCAATTCTGGGCACCACAATTCAAGAGAGATATTGACAAGCTGGAATGTGTCCAGAGAAGAGCGACTAAAATGATAAAAGGTCTGGAGAACAAGCCCTATGAGGAGCGGCTTAAGGAGCTGGGCATGTTTAGCCTGAAGAAGAGAAGGCTGAGAGGGGATATGATAGCCATGTATAAATATGTGAGAGGAAGCCACAGGGAGGAGGGAGCAAGCTTGTTTTCTGCTTCCTTGGAGACTAGGACGCGGAACAATGGCTTCAAACTACAAGAGAGGAGATTCCATCTGAACATGAAGAAGAACTTCCTGACTGTGAGAGCCTGATCAGCAGTGGAACTCTGCTCCAGAGTGTGGTGGAGGCTCCTTCTTTGGAAGCTTTTAAACAGAGGCTGGATGGCCATCTGTCAGGGGTGATTTGAATGCAATATTCCTGCTTCTTGGCAGGGGGGTTGGACTGGATGGCCCATGAGGTCTCTTCCAACTCTTTGATTCTATGATTCTATGTTCATCAATCAAAGACCATTCTGAACTCCACCAATGATGGAAGTGAACCCAACGTGGCACACAGGACTCCCATTACCAACAGAAAACACTAGAAGGGTTTGGTGGGCATTGACCTTGAGTTTTGGAGTTGTAGTTCACCTACATCCAGAGACCACTGTGGACTCAAACAATGAAGGATCTGGACCAACACTTTGTTGTAAATTTTTCAGGCTTCCTTTGCAATCTGCATTTGTTTAGGAAGCTGGATGTTCCAGATATGGTTTATGAGGATGATATAATTAGGTTTTTCGGGCTGTATGACAATGTCTCACAACCTTGCAACCTCTGAAGATGCCTGCCATAGATGCAGGCAAAACGTCAGGAGATAATGCTTCTGGAACATGGCCAGACAGCCTGAAAAACCTACAACAACCCAGTGATCCTGACCATGAAAGCCTTTGACAATATGATCTGGACCAAACTCGGCAAGGATACTCCATTTGCCCAAATATGAACACAGATGGGGTTTGGGGGGAAATAGACCTTGACATATGAAAGTTGTTGCTACTGAGATTTATAGTTCACCATTCTGAACCCCATGAACAATACAATTGGGCCAAACTTCCCACACAGAACCCCCATGAGCAACAAATAATAATGTGCTTTCTAATGGTTTTTGGAGACCCTTCTGATGCCTCCCCCCACCCCAAGTTGAGAAATGCGGCTTGAGGTCATCCAATCCAACTCCCTTCATCAGGGAAAGAAAATCTAATTAAAGCCCTCCTGACAAAGAGCCATCCAGCCATAGATATAGATAGATCTATATGATTCACACACACACACACACACACATACGTATATGACATACAGTATCATAGATTTGAAAGGGACCCCTAAGAAGTTGATAAGTCTTTAGCTTGGTTGTTGTAGGTTTTTTTGGGCTATATGGCCATGGTCTAGAGGCATTCCCTCCTGACGTTTCGCCTACATCTATGGCAAGCATCCTCAGAGGCAGGCGAAACGTCAGGAGAGAATGCCTCTAGAACATGGCCATATAGCCCGAAAAACCCTACAACAACCCAGTGATTCCGGCCATGAAAGCCTTCGACAATACATCTTTAGCCTTCTCTGTCAAAGGGCACTGGATGATTAAATGCCAGGGTTCCAGAGCATGAATTGTGTTGCCTAGAACTTCTCTTGATCTAGATACTATTCTCTTGATGCAGCCTAGAATCGCATTGATCTTTATAAGCTGCTGCATCACACTTTTGGCTCATGGTCTGCTTATGGTCCCTAAGAAACCTAGATAGTCTTCAAGCTAGTTAAAGCAGTGTCGAACAGCATTAATTCTACAGTGCAGATGCACCCAAGGATATCCCCTTGCAGGCTTTCCTTCTCTATGCTAAAGAAGGTTGTTGTTGTTGTTATATAATATATTATAATATTCTTATATAATATATTATACAACAACAACATTATATAACAACAACAACAATATAGTATAATATTATTATATAATGGGAGCCCCCGGTGGTGCAGTGGGTTAAACCGCTGAGCTGCTGAACTTGCTGACCGAAAGATTGCAGGTTCAAATCCGGGGAGCAGCGTCAGCTCCCGCTATTAGCCCTAGCTTCTGCCAACCTAGCAGTTAGAAAACATACAAATGTGAGTAGATCAATAGGTACCGCTCCATGCAGTCATGCTGGCCACATAACCTTGGAGGCATTTACGAACAACGCTGGCTCTTTGGCTTAGAAATGGAGATGAGCACCAACCCCCAGAGTCAGACACTATTGGACTTAATGTCAGGGGAAAACCTTTATCTTTACCTTATTATTATATAACTAGCTATACCCTTCACGTGTTGCTGTGACCAACCTTCCCTCTTTCTCTCCTTCTTTCCCTCCTTCCTTCACTCCCTATTTCCTTCTCTTCTTCCTTCCTTCTCTATCTCTTTCCTTCCTTTCCCCTTTTTCTTTCTCTTCTGCTGTCTCTCTTTTCTTCCTTCTCTCTTTCCTTCCCTCCCTCTTTCTCTATATCTTCCCCCCTTCCTTCGCTCTCTCTTTCCTTCCATCTTTCCTTTTTTCTTTCCTTCTCTCCTTCCTTGTCTAACTTTCCTTCCTTCCCCCTTTTTCTTTCCCTCCCATTTTCTCTCCTTTCTTCCTTCTCTACCTCTTTCCTTCCTTCTCTCTTTGCTTCCATGCTTCCTTCTCCCTTTTCTTCTTTCTTTCCCTCCCCCTTTCTTCTTTCTTCTCTTTCTTTCTTTCTTTCTTTCTTTCTTTCTTTCTTTCTTTCTTTCTTTCTTTCTTTTCTCCCCTTCCCTCCCTCCCTCTTTCTTCCTTTTTTCTGTATTGTCATTTAGCTTTTTCGTCATTTAGCTTTTTGGGGGCTTTTTAAGTCCCTTCTGTTGTGTTTTTCAGTGTTTTTATGAGTGAAGGACATACATTGGGTTGTTAGGTGTCTTGTGTCCAAATTTGGTGTCAATTCCCCCAGTGGTTTTTGAGTTCTGTTAATCCCACAAACGAACATTACATTTTTATTTATATAGAAAATAATATATTATTGTTGTTGTTTATTGTTTATTTATGCCCCGCTTTTAATCTCCATAAAGGAAACTCAAAGCGGCTTGTGATGTTTGTGGCTTCAAGTAAAATCTTTTGATATTAGACAACATTCTATAATGGTCAGCATCAGTTTTGGCCAATTTTGAAGATTCCCATATTTTGTGTTGTTTTTTCATATACTACAATAAAGATCGATTTTTTAAAAACAGAAGGGTGAGCGATATAGAATCCTAGAGCTGGAATGGACCCTCAAAGGCCATCCAGTCCATCCCAACCTGTTAAGATCCCATCAAAGCCCTCCCAACAGATGGCCATATAGCTTACAAACCTCAAGAGGAATGGAAAACTCTACTCACCCAGCAAAGGTTTCCTGGCCCAACGTTGCCCCAAGGAGGGTTGCAACAAGCAGAATTGCTCTCATGATGGAAAACTCATCCAAAAGTGGGGCAAAACTCATGCAATATTTATATATTTGCATTGTCAAAAGTCATTTCCCAGAGAGGCTCCATGTGCTTGCATTCCCATGCGCTGCCAAAAGGTTCAAGGCACCGGACTTGATAAATGTGTGTATTGTGTCTCCTCTGCAAGGTGTTGCTCACTGCAATACAGTGATAATTATATCATTATAAAAGGCAGAGGAAGCTGGCTGGCCGGAGAAGCAAACAAACAAAATACTTGTCGGGATGCATGGAAATGTTGTGCCTGCAAAGCCTCTTACTCCCTTTCCTCTGGCAGAGAAAAATATTGATGCTATTCATTAACAAAAGAAGGGATTGGATTTATTTAAACATGTTTTGGAAATGAGTTTGTGTTGAGACTCAGCGTCTGTCTCATGCACCTACTACTAGTAGTAGAAGGAAACGTAGGTTAGAGAATGATGAAGCTCATTACACTGTACAATTTATGCAGTTTTGTTATTGAGACACAGTACCCCCTCCCTGGAAGATTTATAGTTCACCAAGTACTCAGAAATAAATTCATTACTTTTCCTTTTTTAAAAACAACTTTCCAGACTTGTGCAAATCCAAAGTATTAGAGGATTGAGACCAAACCAGCAGCAGCTGTAAACCCCTAAACTCTATTGTATGTAACCCTTTAATAAATTGCATCTACTAGCAGGATTCAAAACGATCTTGACAGATGAGAGAGATGATGGGCCAAAACTAACAAAATGAAGTTCAACAGGGACAAATGCAAGATACTCCACTTAGGCAGAAAAAAACAAAATGCAAAGATACAGAATGGGGGACGATGCCTGGCTCGAGAGCAGGACGTGTGGAAAAGATCTTGGAGTCCTCGTGGACAACAAGGTAAACATGAGCCAGGAATGTGGTGTGGTGGCAAAAAAAGCCAATGGGATTTTGACCTGCATCAAGAGGAGCATAATGTCTAGATCCAGGGAAGTCATGCTACCCATGCTCTATTCTGCTTTGGTTAGACCACACCTGGAATATTGTGTCCAATTCTGGGCACCACAATTCAAGGGAGATGTTGACAAGCTGGAATGTGTCCAGAGGAGGGCGACTCAAATGATCAAGGGTCTAGAGAACAAGCCCTATGAGGAGCGGCTTAAGGAGCTGGGCATGTTTAGCCTGAAGAAGAGAAGGCTGAGAGGAGATATGATAGCCATGTATAAATATGTGAGAGGAAGCCACAGGGAGGAGGAGTGCTTCCCTGGAGACTAGGACACGGAACAATAGCTTCAAACTACAAGAAAGGAGATTCCATCTGAACATGAGGAAGAACTTCCTGACTGTGAAAGCCGTTCAGCAGTGGAACTCTCTGCCCGGAGTGTGGTGGAGGCTCCTTCTTTGGAAGCTTTTAAACAGAGGCTGGATGGCCATCTGTCGGGGTGATTTGAATGCAATATTCCTGCTTCTTGGCAGAATGGGGTTGGACTGGATGGCCCATGAGGTCTCTTCCAACTCTTTGATTCTATGATTCTACTTTATGATTTTGTGTAACTTGTATCTTTCAACTGTGTACTGTATCTATCTATTTCTCATACATGACATGTATACAAACTGCTTCTTAATAATGTATCAAAATGTCAATTAGAAACAGCCACCCTTCTGTGACCCTATTGAGATAATCTCATGGGAATCGAAAAGGTTCGGCAAATCCTTCTGGCTATTTCCCAAACCAGGTAATCATCAGATTCATTGTGTATGTTGTGGCTCGATGCTATGGAACCCCTCAGGATTGTAGTTTGGTGAGGGTTGTAGTTTGGTGAGTCCTCCAGCCCTCTTTGGCAGAGAAAGCTAAAGACCTTATAAAACTACAACTCCCAGGAATCCATAGAAGTTAAAGTGGTGTCAAACCGAATTAATTCTACAGTGTAGGTGCATCCAAGGAAAACGCCAAAGACAAAGGTATTCAGATAAGGATGGACAGCTGGGCCCAAGGCGAAATTACTCATTGCTTACACAATTGGTGGATCTGGTCCAAGCATTCCAGCATCTGCCTCCTCATTCATTTCATGCATTAAAACATCCATAAAAACCAGGCTTTAGGAATGCTTTCTGGCAGGACTATCCACATTATTTTTAAATGATGAGCTTTAAACTAAGAATTATTTTCATGTGTAAAATGTGACCTCTGTAGAGGATCATCTGCAGAGGATGTGTTCCCAAGGTTAGCATAGATATGTGACACTGGATAAAATTATGTGAGAAAAATTGAAACCTCTTCCTGGGTTGAAAGTGTTATTTCCTGTTTAATTGTGTGCCCCTTAGTTTGAAACTATTTGTTATGTTAGGGACCCCCTTTGCCGTTACACCCAGACGTTATAAAAATAAACTAAGATGTGCTTCTCTCTATGTCTGAGCGAACTGCGGGTGTCTTTCTTTAGAAGCTTGAGATACTCAACAACTGAGGCTATTAAAGGTTTTGAGCATCAAAAAAGGGATATTTATTCTTCAAAGTCCTTGCAGACTTGGCACAGCTTATCGAGGTTACAAAGAAAACAGTCAATAGTGAATCCGCAGATATATTCTTTCTTTCCCTTCTCCTCCAGTCACTGAGTTAGCTTTTCCCCAGAAGGCAGAGAAGATCTCGAAATCTTTTCACCCTAACCCTAAGCTGTTACTTTTTAGAAAGACCAGGTCTTTCCCTATCTATGCTCAAGGTTAGTTCTGGAGATAAAGCAATAAAGTCTCTCGCTCTATATCTATATATCTGGCCCATGAGGTCTCTTCCAAATCTATGATTCTAAAGGAATTAGGTACCGGTAAGCGAGGGAGATATTTTACAACACCACTGTTGGAATTCAGCCTGTGAGTACTCTGGATGTTGGGAGTGACAATGAGATTCATGTTTCTAATGATGAGGTTGCTCCAGATGCAGAGAATGACAATGGGATTCCTGTTCAAAGTGATTTTTCTGATGGGAATGTTCCTGATGGGTTTGGGGATGATGCTCTGTTCCCTGGGCCTGAATTGCTACCAGATAATTCCCAAGCCTTTGAGCACCTGGGCCAGCTGCAGAAATTAATGAGCCAGTAGATAGGAGAAATGCTTTCAGTCAGCACAGACAAACAAACCAAGCTCTCAGGCACTCTGCCAGATTGCGAGAGAGATTGATAACAGAGTCAAGGCTGAAAAGAAATCCATTCCTGGCCGCCTGGGATATAAAGTAGATTAGGGGATAAAAGTGCCAATTACAGAATCTGTATTCAGACGAAGCAATGTTGGAATTGAGTCAAGACATTGTCCCATGTCCCTGCAAGCCTTGCCTTGGGTAGATTCCTGTACTAAGTGCCTCACCTTTGGAGAGTAGCTACACAACCTTAAACTTTTACTCCCTTCAACTTTATTGTCCCTGGAGTACACTTCCTCCTTTATATGAAGACCTGTTTTTTACAACCCCGTTTCTTCATGAGCTCTCCCTCGCAAATCTGCTCCTCCTTTATCTCACCCTGAGTTTTTAGAATTTTAGAGTTTTTAGCATTTTAGAGTTTTTAGCTCATTGTCATCGTGATTGTGGATATTGTATTGGTATATTGCTTATTGTAGTCATATGTTTTATGTATTTTGTTGTGTTGTTGCTTGTGTTTTGGTTTTATTTTATTGTAATTTTCTGTTTGGGCCTGGCCTCATGTAAGCTGCCCCGAGTCCCCGTTGGGGAGATGGTGACAGGGTATAAATAAAGATTATTATTATTATTATTATTATTATTATTATTATTATTCAATTCATGCTCAAGTTTTGGGGTTTTACCTTGGAAGTTTCAGTATTTGTTTTTTTATGAACTCTGATGGACTAATTTCCTAGATTATTTTTTTCTGCTTATCTTTCTACCTAATTGGATTTACCTATTTTTGTGGACGGTTTTTCACTGCTACTGCTTTTAAAATATCTCCAATAAATTGCTTGCATTTTTACTCAGCTGTGTGGTGTTTAAAGCCAGAGGGCTTTCCCTGCCTGGAGTGCAACAACCATAAAGAAAAAAAGATCAAAAAATACCAGGAACCAAAAGTAGAAAAATTAGGCACCGCTAAAACAAGTGGGGAACATATTCTACGACACCAGGGGGGGAAAAAAATCAGAAAATGCTCGGTGACTAAAAGGAAGGAGGAAGTCCTCATGGCTCTTCATCATAGAGAATGGAGTGACAGCACCCCCGTGTGGCTGGATTGGAGCACAACCTCCATGGTGCAAAAGCTGGATGTCAACATAACATACCTCCTTTCTGTTCCTGTCTGTCTTTGTCCTGTCCAAAACGGCAATGAATATTTGCCGGGTTTGTGTACTGTGATCCACCCTGAGTCCCTTTCGGGAGGGAGGATGGAATATAAATAAAGTGTTGTTGTTGTTGTTGTTGTTATTATTATTATTATCCTCTTCTTAGTGTATTTCTATTTTAAAACAATAGGACACTGTACCAAAAGACGTGATATTGCAAGGTCCAGATTGGTTTATTTTAAGTCTTGATGTTTTCACCATCCGCAGATATACCACCGCTTCTTTGTGGGGCATAACTGATGCTGTTTTTGTTGTTGTTCCTTTCATATTAGCTGCACTTTGCAACACTGCCCCCCCCCCCCTCCAATTTAATCTGCTTCTATAGTATCCTGGGAATTCGCAGTTTGGCTGGTGGGAACTACAGATCCCAGAAATGTGTAAGAAAAGAGTTACAAGAGTGCAAGAACTGCGAGTCTCGGAAGCGGTGGAAACGGGCTACTCCTGGTCGAAGAAGTGCTGCGCGAGCCACTCCCTGGTCCGCCGGGCTTTGCACCGGGGGCATTCCTTCTTCCGGACCCAGGTCTCTCTTTGGGCCTTGGGCTTCTTCTCGGCCTTGGGGGACTTCCGGCTGGAGATGCTGCCACCACCGCTGTCCTGCTCCTCCTTTGCCCGGCTCCATTGCTTTTTCCGGGAGGACTTATGTGAGGCGCGGCTCTGCGATTCGGAGGAGATGCAGTCAGAGAAGGCTGGCAGGGCAAGGTTGGAGGCACACGCACTCATTTTCTTCTTTATGCAACGGCAGGCACAGAGATTCCCGTTCTGCTGTCCACCAAAGAGCTTCTTGAAGAGTCCACAGAAGGCCAAAGTGGCCTCGCACTCACACCGGCACCCCAAGGGCCCTGAGAGAGAGAGAGGGAAGAGGCTGAGTTTTTGAGGGTCTGTTTTTAGTAGCCAGCTGCATTAAACCACTTCTGATTGAAAGGTCATGAAGTGCCAGAGAAGATTAAAGACCTTGCAAAACTACAGCTGCCAGGATTTCATAGCATTGAGCCGTAGTAGTTAAAGTGGTGTCAAAATGAAGCCGAGCACCCCCCCTTCCCAAATAAGGGATAGTGACTTATTGTCAAGACCCAGGCAGAGCAACGAGGCAAACCGGGTGCTAAAGAGTTAACAAAGGGTGTTTAATGGCAATTAACAAGTCAAAAGGGCTCTTATCAGCAGAGCAATAAACACAAAAGGAGCCTGCGGCAAGCAGGAATGTAAACAAACAGGAGTCCAGGCAGTCAGCGCTGCGAAAAGGAAAGCAGGAATAACGCAGGCAAAAGGCTTGAAGTCAGCAACCAAACACAGTCAGTTCAGGAGTCCAAACAAAAGCAACAGCATGAGGAGCGGTCCGAGGTCCAGATAGAGGGCAGGCAGAAGCGTAGAGTGGTCAAGACGTTCCAGGGTCAGGGTAGGAGACAAGACTCACAGTTCCAAATCCAGGCAAGGTAGTCAGCACGATCACGAAGACACGGTTCTGAATGCAAGGACTCAAGGCAAGAGTTATCAGCAGGATACACGGGTACACGACACTTTGAACTCTGCAACTAGACTGCTCCCAAGCTACTCCTTAAATCTCATCAGAATCACTAGATTCACCTCCAGGTGCATCCATTTCCACAGGTGAATCACGACTTCTCCATTGCTGCCATTCTGCACTTCGGACTGCATCCTGCGAAGCAGTATCTGAAACCCATGAGTCTGTGAACCCTTGGAACTCACCACTGGAAGTTGGAGCATTAAGCACATCCTGGACTTCCTGAACCCTAGTCCAGTCCAGCTCTTCATTCTCACTGTCAGACTCATAGCAATCTTCGATGTCTCTAAGACGCTTGGAAATAGATTCCTCATCGCTATCAGAACTGCGTGCTACTCGCTTTACACCACGGTAATCCTCTGTTTCCATCTCCTCACGAGTAAACCCCTGAAAATCCTCCTCATCAGTAGTCTCAAGGAATATGTCCCTAATGCGCTTCAGCTGTTGCTGAGCGTCTTGCTCTTCCAAGCCTCGTTTCCTCCTACTAGCACTAGTAGGTACTGAAGACACACGCTGAGTTACAACACTTATAGTTCTGCAAAGGGCAAGGGCACCAGACTGCACAGTAAGGGTTAAGTCTTGGTCACATTGCCAAGGCACTAACAACAACAAGGACCCCATGAGACTTTTGGGGAACGGCTGGATCTTGGGACTTCTGCCCTTCATGAGAGTTGTAGTTTCCCAAGGACCAGCTTCGATCCCAGCGTGGCAGCTCTGCCTAATGTTTTGGACTCACAAGGACATCTTTCCCGCTCATGGACTTCCCTCAAAATGAACTATGGACTCACATTGCTTGGAAATAATTTCTTTATTAAATTTCTCTGGTGGGTGGGATGGAGAAGGGTTGATGGATATGAATTTCCTACAATTTCTATATACTTTCCTTCTATGTATTTCCTTCACAAGTCTGACCCAGCCATGAACTCTCTTGCCCTTTGGGAGGCTGATCAGGAAGCTGCCCACTGGGCTGAAAAGGAATCACAAAAACACCTATTTACTAGGGCTGGGCGGTTTCGTTCGTTAATTTTGTAATTCGTTATTAATTCGTTATTTTTTTTGATAACGAAGCGATATTGAACCATTCAGGAGCAACTAAAAAACGAAACGAATTTTTTCAATTCGTTTCGTAATCGTTTCGTATTTGTTTCGAAATCGATTCGTAATTGATTCGAAATCGTTTCGTTATTATTTCCGCATGTCTGGTGCAAGTTTTATAGTCGTTGTTTGTTTTCTCAGTGAAAAAAAATAAATTATCACACCAACAGTCAACAACAGAGGGAGAGGGAAGCTTCAGAAGTTCCCTCTGTCCCATTTGGAGGGTTTTTTAGCGTATTGCGCGATCGCGCCCGCCATTAACGAATCGAATTCGTAATTGTTTCGAAATCGATTTGTAATTGATTCGTAATTTACGAAATTTCGTAAATATCGAAAAAATTTTAAGGAAAATTTCGGAATTAATTTAAAAATCGAAACGCAAAAACCCCCTAAAAACGAATCGAGTTTAGAAACAAATTTTTCCGTGGTTGCCCAGCCCTACTATTTACTTGGAACTCACATCTGAACAATGGGACCTGGAGTTACTATTTGACTTTAGGAGGGGGTCATCAGACTGTGATTTCCTCTGCCAAGTTTCCTTCACAACAAACATCCTTCCCAGCCTCACCTTTTACCTTATCTGATCCTGGAAGGGGGAAACCTGAATCAAATGATTATCCCTAATCACTGATCCATCACAAGATCAAAAAAACTAGTTTCCTTGGCTGGCTGATCCCTCGGGCACAGGAAATCCAGGACAGTGGAATGTCATAATCCTCTCCGGACACATTGTCCCTCTTCCGTCCCGCCTCCCTCTCCCTGATTTGCTAAGGAGCCAAAGCGAGGGGAGTTTTGAAACTTTCAAACCTGTATTTTGCTATAAATATTAGGGCTGGGCAACCATGGAAAAATTTGTTTCTAAACTCGATTCGTTTTTTGGGGTGTTTTGCGTTTCGATATTTAAAAGAATTCCGAAATTTTTCTTTAAAAAAGTTCGATATTTACGAAATTTCGTAAAATTACGAAAAATACGAAACGAATACGAATCGATTCGTTAATGGCGGACGCGACTGCGCAATACGCTAAAAAAACCTCCAAATGGGACAGGGGGAACTTCTGAAGCTTCCCTCTCCCTCTGTTGTTGACTGTTGGTGTGATATTTATAATTTTTTTTCACTGATTAAACAAACAACAGCTATAAAACTTGCCCCAGACATGCGGAAATAATAACGAAACGATTTCGAAACGATTTCGAAACGAATACGAAACGAATACGAAGCAATTACGAAACGAATTGAAAAATTCGTTTCGTTTTTAAGATGCTCCTGAATGGTTCAATATCGCTTCGTTATCAAAAAAAAAATAACGAATTTTTAACGAATTACGAAATTACGAAACGAAACCGCCCAGCCCTAATAAATATGCCTCTGATCAATGTACTGGTATGCTTGCATGTGAATGATCACTGCAATTGCATCCGATCTCAGCTGAATCGCTCATTAAACCTCAATGCCTCTTCTTCGCCTTGGCAAGAGTCTCATTTCAATTATTAATATTAATAAAATTGCTGGAATCAGGCTTCTCTGGTGGCTCGCCAAGGTCATGGATCCTCTTTGGTGCGGTCCTAGGAGTCTCTCTTACTGGGGAGACCCTCCTAAAGTCCGTATTGATTTCAAAACTGTATTAATTCCACAGTGGAGATGGACCCAAACATAAACATATACTGTGCTGGTACGTCTGTACCAGGAGCTCCGGCTTCATTTTCTTTCTATTTAATGTTTGCATGCATTCCAAGGTTTCAGGGGTTTTGCAAAAAGGTGACTTCCCTTGGTTTGCAGTTATAGGGCTAGCCACCTGTCTATCATTGTTGTGTTTGGTTCTGCCCCTTTCCCCAGGGATCTGGGGAGGAGAGGGAGCCATTTTTAGTTCAGTCTTATAGAAGGAAACTAAGCTATAGGACGTGGAGCAGCTTCACCTGCAAAAGCAAGAGATATTGACAAGCTGGAATGTGTCCAGAGGAGGGCGACTAAAATGATCAAGGTCTGGAGAACAAGCCCTATGAGGAGCGGCTTAAGGAGCTGGGCATGTTTAGCCTGAAGAAGAGAAGGCTGAGAGGGGATATGATAACCATGTATAAATATGTGAGAGGAAGCCACAGGGAGGAGGGAGCAAGCTTGTTTTCTGCTTCCCTGGAGACTAGGACGCAGGAACAATGGCTTCAAACTACAAGAGAGGAGATTCCATCTGAACATGAGGAAGAACTTCCTGACTGTGAGAGCCGTTCAGCAGTGGAACTCTCTGCCCCGGAGTGTGGTGGAGGCTCTTTGGAAGCTTTTAAACAGAGGCTGGATGGCCATCTGTCAGGGGTGCATTGAATGCAATATTCCTGCTTCTTGGCAGGGGGTTGGACTGGATGGCCCATGAGGTCTCTTCCAACTCTTTGATTCTAGATTCTATTATTTCTTAAGAATTTCCGGGGGGAAAGTCCCAAAGCTTACAGCCTCTCAGCCTTAAAGCATCTGAGGGAAACAGCCCTGAAAGGTTTCTGAAGAAATTCTGGGGGGAAACAGTTTTACAGACCCAAAGAACTCTAGCTGGAGAATCTACAAGCCTTGACTGGTAGGTCTACTGGGTGCCTAAGAAGCAGTTTGGATCCGGTAGTAGAACCCACACCAGCAAAGCTTAGATAGTAGACAGCCTGGGAGAGGTAAAAAAAAAGGTTTTCCTTGTTAAAGAAAGAAATAGTTCTCCAAGCAAGGTGCCTATCCATTGTAGACAAGTTAAGAAGCATTTGTTTGACTAATTGAAGATCTGGGAAGTATTTTGTCTAATTTGTTCCATAATAAAGGACTTTGTTAAACCTTTCAAGCTTCTAAGACTATTGTACAGGAAAATCCTTGAGGGCCTCTCTTTCGAGGTGCCCTGGCTTCCCGCTGGGCACAAAGTGCACATCCTATTCAAAATCAATTACAGGCCCAGTGCGCGACAGAACATATACTCCTTGGTAGCAATGTCATGATGTTTTTACCTTTGACCTCTTTCTGGATCTTGCACGATATCGGTTTACAGAATTTTTTCCTGTAGATCTGTGTAGAGAAAATAGAAAAAACAATCCATTAATGCATTTATATATTTATTATTTATTTACAGTATTTATATCCTGCCTTTCTCACCCCTGGGGGGACTCAAAGCAGTTTACACATAAATAATGGCAAGATTCAATGCCTTATGTTGGGCACTGATACAATGCCAATACAAACAATTACAATAGTATTGTCGAAGGCTTTCATGGCCAGAATCACTGGGTTGTTGTAGGTTTTTTTCGGGCTATATGGCCATGGTCTAGAGGCATTCTCTCCTGACGTTTTGCCTGCATCTATGGCAAGCATCCTCAGAGGTAGTGAGGTCTGTTGGAACTAGGAAAATGGGTTTATATATCTGTGGAAAGACCAGGGTGGGACAAAGGACTCTTGTCTGCTGGAGCTAGGTGTGAATGTTTCAACTGACCACCTTGATTAGCATTTGATGGCCTGGCAGTGCCTGGGGGAATCTTTTGTTGAGAGGTGATTAGATGTCCTTGTTTGTTTCCTCTCTGTTGTTGTGCTGTTGTAATTTTAGAGTTTTTTTAAATACTGGTAGCCAGATTTTGTGCTGTTGTAATTTTGTTCAACAACAGAGAGGAAACACTCACGAAAAGCCAATCCGGGTCAATAACATGCAAACGATCATCAGATTCAAACTGCAGATGCCAAACACGAAACTGGCAACAGCAAGTCACACAGCACCCAAAACACAAACGCACACCAACACCTTGCCTTCTGCAAGGACTCCCCACCCCAGAACCCACTTTTATTTACAACTCATCATCAGAAGATGAACTGACCACCGCCGCATCATTATTCCCCGCAGCTGCTTCCAGCTCTTCACGTGAGCCCCCTTGTCTTTCCCTCCAAGTCCTCTGTCTCCTGTCAAGACTTAGGTCCCCCCAAGACTCAGTTGGATCCCCTGATTGCCAGTCTTCACCCCCAGAGAACCCCATAAAGGTATCACTAGTTGTTGGCTCCTCACAAATAGCTTGCACTTCTCTTATCTTAGTCCAATCCATGGTGTCTCCTTCTTCTCCTTCACTCATTGACCTATCATCCCCAGATAATCCGTCAAACGACTCCTCATCTGTAGGTGCTGTAAATATGTCCCGGATCCTCTTTCTCTGCTGCTCATCATCAGATTCCTGCTCCCGAGTAACCCTTTCCCCCCTTCTGGCACCCACACTACTGTTAGTAACGTTACTCACAGGCTCTACTACAACAAATTCGGTGTGTTTACTTCCATTTCTATTATTTTTCAACCAATTTTTAAACTATTGTTCTAACTGTGTACAATGGAATCATGATGGTTTTATTTCACTCAATCTGTCCATCTTTTCCTTCTTCATCCATGTAGTCTCGTCCAACTCTCTATGATGCTAGGACAGGGATCGTGCAAAGAAGGTCCTCTTACCAGTTCGACACCAACGTAGATCACCTTTACAAGGCTAACCACCAGGCAATAATAGAGCATGATTTCTCCCGTCCACCAGCACAGGGCTTCTTCCTCCATCTCCCTGGCCTCACAACCCGCAATATCCTCCTGGGCCGCAAGGTCCTCCTGGGGCACCGAGGCAGCCTCTACCATAGGGATGTATCCAACGGAGGCTGAGTTCGAATGGTACCAGGAGTACAAGACAGGGAACGCCATCCGGACAGGAAACAGGGTGCAAAAATAGCCAAACGTTCATGGGAGAAAGGCAATGGCTGCCCAGCCGGCATCCTGGCCACTTCAGGGTTGGCAGCAGGTTTTTCCTGGAAGAATTAGAATCCACTTCTCGCATCATAATTGGAACCATGGGAACCAGGCAAAGATCCCTTTTATCCACACCATGGCTGTGTATCCTTGCTTACAACACAATGGATCCTACCTTTTGCATATAATTACTATAATTATTGTGATTGCATTTGCATTTGCCTTTTAATTTTAGGTAAAAATACTATTATTAATATCATTATTATTGCATTTTGTATTTTAATTTTGGGTAACATTATTATAATTGCATTTTGCATTTGTATTTTAATTTTGGGTAACATTATTACAATTGCATTTTGCATTTGTATTTTAATTTTGGGTAACATTATTATTATTGCATTTTGCATTTGTATTTTAAATTTGGGTAAAATTACTATTATTGCATATTGCATTTGTATCTTAATTTTGAGTATTATTATTATTGTATTTTGCATATGTATTGTAATTTTGGGTAAAATTACTATTATTGCATTTTGCATTTGTATTTTAAATTTGGGTAAAATTACAATTATTATTGCATATTGCATTAGTATCTTAATTTTGGGTATTATTATTATTATTGTGTTTTGTATTTGTATTTTAATTTTGGGTAAAATTACTATTGTTATTGCATACTGCATTTGTATCTTAATTTTGGGTAAAATTATTATTATTAATCCATTTTGCATTTCTATTTAAATTTTGGGTAGAACTACTACTATTATTATTGCATTACACATTTGTATTTTAATGCTGGGTAAAATTAATATTCTTGTTGCATTTTGTATTTTAATTTTGGGTAACATTATTATTATTATTGCATTTCTATTTCAATTTTGGGTAAAACTACTACTATTATTGTTGCATTTCACATTTGTATTTTAATTTTGGGCAAAACTACTACTATTTTTGCATTTCATGTTTGTATTTTACTTTTGGCCAAAATTACTACTATTATTGCATTTTGCATTTTACTTTTGGGTAACATTATTATTACTGCATTTTGCTGATCTATTTTAATTTTGGATAAAACTACTACTACTATCATTGCATTTGTATTTTGAGTAAAACTACTATTATTATTGCATTTTCTTAGTAGGTCTGTAGGTGGTTCGTATGTTGTGTTTCCTCATCAGCTTCCCTATGCGGTCAGTGGTTCCCTTAATGTATGGCAAGAACCCTTTTCCTCTGGGTGGATCTTCATCTTGACTCTCGTGGCTTGTTCTTGGTCTTGCAGCTCTTCTGATGTCTGAGGTGGAGTCTCCATTGGCCTGGAGAGCCCAGATAGATATCTACATAAAAACTCCAACCATCACCCAAGTCAAAAAAGAAGCACCATTAAAGCCTTGGCAGACCGTGCAAAAAGAATCTGCGAACCCCACCTCCTCCAAGATGAACTGAACCACCTCAACTGGGCTCTCCAGGCCAATGGCTCCGCTTGAAACTGATATCGAGCTACTTTTAGTAGGGTCTCCTCAAGAGAAGAGAACCCGAGGACCGCGCCAAAAGGGCCCTGGATACCTTGGTGAGGCCAGCGAAGCCAAATTGTGATAAAAATATTAAAAATAATAATGCCCCATCAAGGTGGAAGAAGTTTCCAGCAACCGAGGTTTATTTGTGATTCAGCTGAGATCAGATGCATTGCAGGAATCATTCCACCGCAAGCATACCAGTACAAAGAATACAGGCATATTTATAGCATGCAGACAAAGGGAAACAGTTTCAAAATTCCCGCCCACCCTCTGCCGGCTGGCTTCGTGCTGATTGGCTGGCCGCGGAACAGCTGGGAGGAGGCTTGGCGGCACGCCTCGCCCCCGGACCAATCAGCAGGCTCCGCCGCCTCTGGGGGGCTAATCAGTGCCTTCCTAGCGCTTCTGAAGATGGGCCAATCAGCAGCTAGGAGGCGGGACGAAGCTTGACAATGGCTGAGGAAATGATGAGCTTAGGGGCATCCGCCAGCTGAAATGTGAGGCTTTTGTCCTCACTGGCAGGGTGTGAGATAAGGGAATAATGGGTTTCCTGGTCTGTGATGGGATTTGAAGGAAATATGAAAAGGCTTTTTCGATATCGGACCTCAGGGGGGTCAACGATACCTTGATGATTTAATCAATCTTTTCTTTCCGAGTTTCTGTTGACCCCCTCCCCTCGCTGGTCTTGCTCCGAGGGCCAGGGTTGGGGATCAACAGTATTGTCCATGCTGGTGAATTAATCAAGGGTGATTGAGGGAGAGGCTGGAGCCCTCCCTCAGGCAGTTCCTGGTCACAGCAGTTTTTGTGGGGCAAGGGTCAAGGGGACAAGGGTACAGAGGAAATTCATAAGGTTACATACATATATCAAAATCATAGGCAATAGGCATCGCTGATACAGAGTTAGAACAGAAGAGGAACCCCATCCCACCCCATAAAGTTTATTTCAATATTTGATCTTTATTAAGGTCCAAACTGGAAATCCCATGCTCTTAGGAAGAGCGTGTGGAAGCAGAGGTTGCTAGCAGTTCAAATCAAGCATTGATAGAAAGTTCATGGCCAGGGTTGTGGCAAACAGTCCAGTCCACTCAGCAGAGAGTCATGGATTCAGGCTGGAATCAGCAGATGGGCGCTGAGTTGATCAATAACAGAATCCATCGTTCAGCCCTTGGGGAACTACAACTCTCACAAAAAGGCAGAAGTCCCAAGATCCAGCCATTTCCCAAAAAGCCTCGTGGGGTCCTTGTTGTTGTCAGTGCCTTGGCAATGTGGCCAAGACTTAACCCTTGTTGTGTAGTCTGGTGACCTTGCCCTTTGCAGAACTATAAGTCCTTATCCCTTAATTCTGAGGGGGGGGGGGGTGCCTGACATCAAGGCATCAGAAGAGCTGCAAGACCAAGAACAAGCCACGAGAGTCAAGATGAAGATCCACCCAGAGGGAAAGTGTTCCTGCCATACATCAAGGGAACCACTGACCGCATAGGGAAGCTGATGAGGAAACACAACATACAAACAATCTACAAACCCACCAAGAAAATCCAACAAATGCTACGTTCAGCAAAGGACAAGAGGGAACCTCTCACCTCTGCAGGAGTCTACCGTATACCATGCAGCTGTGGACAAGTCTACATAGGGACCACCAAACGCAGCGCCCAGACACGTATCAAGGAACATGAAAGGCACTGCAGACTACTTCAACCAGAGAAGTCAGCCATAGCAGAGCACCTGATGAACCAGCCTGGACACAGCATTTTATTTGAGAACACAGAAATGCTGGACCACACCAACAACCACCATGTCAGACTACACAGAGAAGCCATTGAAATCCACAAACATGTGGACAACTTCAACAGAAAGGAAGAGACCATGAAAATGAACAAAATCTGGCTACCAGTATTAAAAAATTCTAAAATTGCAACAGCAAAACAGCAGAGAGGAAACAGGCAGGGACATCTAATTACCTTTCAAGAAGAGTTTGCTCCAGGCACAGTCAGCCCATTGTATGCTAATCAAGGTGGTCAGTTGAAACATTCACACCTAGCTCCAGCAGACAAGAGTCCTTTGTCCCACCCTGGTCATTCCACAGATATATAAACTTTTTTTCCTAGTTCCAACAGACCTCACTACCTCTGAGGGTGCTTGCCATAGATGCAGGTGAAACATCAGGAGAGAATGCCTCTAGAACATGGCCCTATAGCTCGAAAAAACCCACAAGAACTTAATTACTATTATTGTTACATTTTGGATTGGTATTTTAATTTTGGATAAAATTACTATTATTTTAATTAGCAGTAGTAGTATTGCATTTGCATTATTATTATTAGCAGTAGTATTTTGCATTTTTATTTCAATTTTGAATAAAATTACTATTATTATTATTATTGCATTTTGCATTTGTATCATTATTCCATTATTATTTTAATGAGGTTAACATTAAAGCCCTAAACAAAAGAATAATTAACATTATTATTATTAATTATATTATTAATAGTAGTAGATTTATATTCCAATTTTTTCTGTCTAAAAGAAGACCCAAATTGGCTTACTGTTAATTATATTATTATTAGTAGTAGTAGTAGATTTATATTCCAATTTTTCTGTCTAAAACTGGCTTCATCTTCTTACTTTTTGCATTCTATTTGTATTTAATTTAATTGCATTCATATTATTGCATTTATAATACAAAATGAGGCTTCTGCAGCTTTCCCGCCAAAATTTCAGAGCTCCTTGAGGGGCGGAGCTATGCAAAGGAGGGAACGGTCCAATAAGAGCCGAGCGCCAGAGCGGCAGCCAATCCCCTCTTCCCTTTCTCCGTCGCCGTGGCAACAGCGCCCGCCCCGTTCTCCCTCTGACGTAACGGGCTACTTTAGAATAGTGCGCATGCGCCACCGTGGAGACGCTCCTTCAAGTGAAGCTTCAGCAGCCTTCCCGCCCAAATTTCAGATCTCCTTGACGGGCGGAGCTAAGCAGGGGAAAGACGGTCCAATAGGAGGCAAGCGCGAGGGCGGCAGCCAATCCTTGCGTCTCTTTCTCCCGTCGTCATGGCGACATCCCCCGCCCCTTTCTCCCTCTGACGTTACGGGTTTCCTTTAAAAGCGGAAGCGACGCACTGCGCATGCGCCACCGGCCAAGTGAGCACAAGGCAGCCGTGTGTGCAAAGCGGAGGAAACAGGTAATTGTCCTGCTGCTACTGGACTCAATTTCCCATCAGCCCCACAATGCGTGACCCATTGCGGGGCATGACGGGAAATGTAGTTCTGAAGGCTTTGTGCGGCTTGATGGCTGAAAAGGAGGCCTGTTGTTGTGAGTGGCTGCCTCTAAGTGATTGGGACTTGTAGGAGAACACCTTAGAGGTACTTTAACAGAACTGGATAGTCCAACTAATTCATATATATGTGTATATATATAAATATAATTCATATTATAACACAGTTGTATTAGAATGCATAGATAATAGGTGTGTGTGTGTGTATAGGGTTGGACTGGATGGCCCACGAGGTCTTTTCCAACTCTGTGATTCTATATTATTCATATTATGGGTATTTTTATAAAACAATTGAGTTGTAAAATACTTCATAGATAATTGTGTGTATATATTATTCATATTATGTGTATTTCTGTAATACTCAAGTAACTCAGTTGTAATATATGTGTATATAATTGTGTGTATGTCCCCAGAGTATATTCCCCACCTGTATGAAGGTCTATATTTATGACCCTTTACCAGTTTCTCCCCTGCAAACAATCTGCTCCACCTCAGACATCAGAAGAGCTGCAAGACCGAAGACAAGCCACAAGAGTAAAGACGAAGATCCACCCAGAGGAAAAGTGTTCCTGCCATACATCAAGGGAACCACTGACCGCAGAGGGAAGCTGATGAAGAAGAAACACAACATACAAACAATCTACAAACCCACCAAGAAAAGGTTGTTGTGGGTTTTTTTGGGCTATGTGGCCATGTTCTAGAGGCATTTCTCCTGACGTTTCGCCTGCATCTATGGCAAGCATCCTCAGAGGTAGTGAGGTCTATTGGAATTAGGACAAGGGTTTATATATCTGTGGAATGGCTGGAGTGGGGCAAGGAGCTCTTCCAACAAATGCTTCGTTCAGCAAAGGACAAGAGGGATCCTCTCACCTCTGCAGGAGTCTACCGTGTACCATGCAGCTGTGGACAAGTCTACAGAGGGACCACCAAACACAGCAGCATTGCCCAGACACGCATCAAGGAACATGAAAGGCACTGCGGACTACTTCAACCAGAGAAGTCAGCCATAGCAGAGCACCTGATGAACCAGCCTGGACACAGCATATTATTTGAGAACACAGAAATGTTGGACCACACCCACCATGTCAGACGACACAGAGAAGCCACTGAAATCCACAAGCATGTGGACAATTTCAACAGAAAGGAAGAGACCATGAAAATGAACAAAATCTGGCTACCAGTATTAAAAAACTCTAAAATTACAACAGCAAAACAACAGAGAGGAAACAACCAGGCACAGATTAACACCTCCCAGCAAGAGATTTTCCCAGGCTCAGGCAGGCCTTCAAATGCTAATGAAGGCGATCAGCTGAAACATTCACACCTAATTGCAGCAGGGAAGAGCTCCTTGCCCCACCCCAGCCATTCCACAGATATATAAACCCATTGTCCTAATTCCAACAGACCTCACTACCTCTGAGGATGCTTGCCATAGATGCAGGCGAAACGTCAGGAGAAATGCCTCTAGAACATGGCTCTATAGCCCGAAAAAAACCACAAGAACCTAAAGAACCAATGAACGAAATCACACCAAATTTGGCAACAAAATGTCTCACAACACAAGGAGTGACCATCACTCAAAAATTATGATTTTGTCATTTGGGAGTTGTAGTTGCTGGGATTTATAGTTCACCTACAATCAAAGAGCATTCTGAACTCCACCAATGATGGAATAGAACCAAACTTGGCACACAGAACTCCCATGACCAGCAAAAAATACTGGAAGGGTTTGGTGGGCTTGACCTTGAATTTTGGAGTTGTAGCTCACCTACATCCAGACAGCACTGTGGACTCAAACAATGATGGATCTGGACCAAACTTGGCACAAGCACTCAATATGCCCAAATATGAACACAGATGGAGTTAGGGGGAAATAGACCTTGACATTTGGGAGTTGTAGTTACTGGGATTTATAGTTCACCTACAATCAAAGAGCATTCTGAACCCCAAAGTAACAGAATTGGGGCAAACTTCCCACACAGAACCCCATGACCAACAGAAAATACTTAAGGCCATCCAATCCAACTCCCTTCATCAGGGCAAGAAAACGTAATCAAAGTCCTCCTGACAAAGAGCCATCCAGCCATAGAGATAGATAGATAGATAGATAGATAGATAGATAGATAGATATTGCTATGATTCATACACAGAGAGATATAGTATCATAGATTTGAAAGGGACCCTTAAAGAAGGACAATGATATCTTGCATGTTCCAGCCACTCTCCAAATCAGCCACTCTCCACATCAACACTGACTAAAGAAACAGCAAGAAATACTGTTTACCCAAAAGCATAAAGAAATTACATATATTAGAAACCAACACTTTCTCAATACTTTATTTTCCAGATCACCAGACTGGGACACAGCAATGCCTGGCAGGGGACAGCTAGTTGTAATATAATGCATATATGAGTGTTTATAAGTGTGTGTGTGTGTGTGTGTATATATATTCATATTGCTTGTATTTTTACAAAACTTGAGTAACTCAATTGTAATATAATGCATATATAATTCTGTGTGTGTGTATATATATATTCATATTGTTTGTATATTTACAAAACTTAAATAACTCAATTATAATATAATGCATATATAATTCTCTCTCTCTCTGTGTGTATATATATATTAATATTGTTTGTATTATTACAAAACCTGAGTAACTCAATTGTAATATAATGCATATATAATTCTGTGTGTATGTGGATCAGCACCCCAAATAACCAAACCGAATCTAAAGTTGACCAAAAACAGATTTGTATATGTGTGTGTGTGTATATATATTCATATTATTATTTTTTACAAAACTTGAATAACTCAATTGTAATATATGCATATATAATTTTGTGCGTATGGGAATCAGCACCCCAAATAACCAAACCAAATCTAAAGTTGACCAAAAACTGATTTGTAACCCTTTCGGAACTAATCCACATTATCTGATTTGAACTGGATTATATTAATCTACACTGCCATATAATCCAGTTCAAAGCAGATCATCTGGATTTTCTATGGCAGTGTAGATGGAACCTTGTAGATTTTTAGGCCCTTTTCCACAGAGCTGTATAAAATGCACATTGGACTGGATTATATGGCAGTGTGGACTCAAATAACCCAGTTCAAAGCAAATTTGTGGATTATCTTCCTTGATATTCTGAGTTATATGGCTGTATGGAAGAACCCTGAAAGAAAACACTTGTCTAGGCATTTGTAGGTCTTCCAGAATGTCCTGTTGGAAGTTGAAACTAGAGGGCCTACAGTTTGTCCCAAAGGTGCTATTAAATGCCTTTTTCCTGCTATCTCCCATTTCCCTTTCTATACTGTGAAACTCGCACTGGTCAGAAAGTATTGGAAGAATTGGGAATTGTTAATAAAATGTAAATAATATGAGTAAAAATATATAAAATATCAGATGTCTTTCTCTTTTTCCCCAGCACATCTACGCAGCCATGCAGCGGGAGCAAAGCCCACAGGTTTCCCTCATTGACAGACTCATTAAGATGCGGAAAGAGACAGCGGAGAGGAGGGTGGTCTTGGCTTGGGGGCTCCTCAACCTCTCCCTCGCCGGCATGATTTATACTGAAATGTAAGTGCCAGGTTGTGGGTCTTTTCACATTGCACAGTTGCAACACTATGATTCCACTTTAGCAGGCCATGGCAGCAT
>NW_026847549.1:5478834-5540405 GCF_025583915.1 Anolis sagrei ordinatus | reverse complement strand
TTTTATTTATATAGATTGTTATGTTGATGGTTTTTAATGGCTCTTTTATGAATGTATGGCATCGAATTTTTGCCAACCTGTAATGTGCCTTGAGTCGCCGTATGGCTGAGAAAGGTGGAATATAAATATCATAAATAAATAAATAATATTACAGTATAATGGTATAGTACAATATAGTAATATATAATACTAATATTGTGGCTACGGTAATAATATAATATATTGTATTTACGTATTACTTGTAATCTGCTCTGAGTCCCCTTCGGGATGAGTAGGGCGGCATATAAATTTCGTAAATAAATAATTAATACCTCTTGATGGTACTAAATTTTCATTCATTCAGTACTTTGGGAAAAATGGACGAGTTCTAATAACTCTTAAGATAAAGGTAAAGATGTCCCCTGACATTAAGTCTAGTTGTGTCTGGCTGTGGCGGGTGGTGCTTCTCTCTATTTCTAAGTCGAAGAGCTAGTGTTGTCCGTAGACACCTCCAAGGCAATGTGGCCAGCATGACTGCATGGAGCGCTGTTACCTTCCCGCAGAAGTGGTACCTATTAATCTACTCATATTTGCATGCTTTCGAACTGCTAGGTTGGCAGAAGCTGGGGCTACTAGCAGGAGCTCACCTCACTCCCTGGATTTGAACCGCCAATCTTTCAGTCAGCAAGTTCAGTAGCTCAAAGTTTTAATCCGCTGTGCCACCAGGGCCCCCTCTAATGACTCTTATTCTGCATTATTTCTTCTCTGTGTTATTTATTTGTTTATTTAGACCATTTCTGCCCTGTCCTTCTCAACCTCCAAGGAGGAACTCAGGGTGGCTTCCAAACAGGCAACGACTGAATGCTAAACGTAATATAAATTTATTTACAGCATTTCTACCCCGCTCTTCTCACCCCCGCAGTGGGACTCAGAGCGGCTAACAATGGCAACGATTCGATGCCGCAATAATTACAATTATAAAAGCAAAATAAAATCATACAATATAATACATTAAAACAACATTAGTTATCCAATCATAAAGGCATTTCCATTATAACAACCATCTGGTCCAATTCACTGTT
The DNA here is from genome assembly GCF_025583915.1 of Anolis sagrei ordinatus. Classification (NCBI taxonomy): domain Eukaryota; kingdom Metazoa; phylum Chordata; class Lepidosauria; order Squamata; family Anolidae; genus Anolis; species Anolis sagrei. The sequence continues at coordinate 5,539,344 of NW_026847549.1, read as the reverse complement.
CAGGTGCCATTATATCCATATATAAAACATAGTAAAATTTACCATGTACATTAAAATAGTTATAAAATATGCATTAAAACAGTTTGCCGGGTTAAAAATCGTCATCCAGATGCGGTCAAATAAAATTTTATCTTCAACAATAAAAAGTCTATACTGTGAACGCTTGGTCCCATAACCAGGATTTAAGTTTCTTCCGGAAGGTCAGGAGGGAGGGGGCAGATCTAACCTCATTAGGAAGGGAGTTCCACAGTTGAGGGGCCACCACGGAGAAGGCCCTGTCTCTTGTCCCCACCAAACGCGACTGCGATGGTGGTAGGATCGAGAGCAGGGCCTCCCCGGATGATCTTAAGGTCCTAGATGGTTTGTAGGGGGAGATACATTTGGACAGGGACGGAACTGTTTAGGGCTTTATAGGTTAAAACTAGCTCTTTGAATTGTGCTAGGAAGCTAATAGTGGAGCTGGTGTAACAAGGGAGTTGTGTGCTCCCTGTACCTTGCTCCCGTGAGCATCCTGGCTGCCGAGAGTTGAACTAACTGAAGCTTCCGAACAGTCTTCAAAGGCAACCCCATGTAAAGTGCATTGCAGTAATCTGTTCGGGATGTAACCAGAGCGTGGACCACCGTGGTCAAGTTAGACCTCCCAAGATACAGGCGCAGCTGGCGCAAAAGTTTTAACTGTGCAAAAACTCCCCTGGCCACCGCCAAGACCTGGGGTTCCAGGTTGTGAGTTATATGCATTTAGCTCCTGTTTGAAAACTTGTTGTATTTGTTCAAAACACCAATGTGCTTTGTTTGTGTTTTCCTCCCTGTCTTTTAGTGGCTCAATGAGACAATTTTAGTGCCTCTTGTTCAAGAGATTGAATCTGTGAGCACTCAACTCCGGAGGATGGGATGCCCAGAACTACAGATTGGAGGTATGAGCACAACACTCACAAGATGGGTGCTAGGGACTCTGATTCCGGGCATCTAATGGTTCTAGAGCAGGCATGAGGCCAGCTCAGCCATCCAGGTGTTTTGGACTTCAACTCCCACAATTCCTAACAGCTAGTACAGTGTTTCTCAACCTTCCTAATGCCGCGACCTCTTAATACAGTTCCTCATGTTGTGGTGACCCCCCAACCATAACATCATTTCCTTTGCTACTTCATAACTATAGTTTTGCTACTGTTATGAATCGTAATGTAAATATATGATAAGCAGGATGTATTTTCATTCACTGGACCAAATTGGACACAGATATTCGATAAGCTCAAATCTGAATGTTGGGGGGGGGGGGGTGTGATTTTGTCATTTGAGAGTTGTAGTTACTGGGATTTATAGTTCACGTACAATCTAAGAGCATTCTGAATCTCCACCAACGATGGAATTGAACCAACCTTAGAACACAGAACTCCCATGACCAACAGAAAATACTGGAAGGGTTTGGTGGGCATTGATCTAGAGTTTGGGAGTTGTAGTTCACCTACAGCCAGAGAGCACTGTGGACTCAAACAATGATGGATTTGGACCAAACTTGGCACGGATACTCAATATGCCCAAATGTGAATACTGGTGGAGTTTGGGGAAAATAGTTTCAGGAGAGAATGCTTCTAGAACATGGCCAGTAAACTAGCTGTACCCGCCACACGTTGCTGTGGCCAGACTTCCCTCTTTCTCTCCTTCCTTCTCTCCCTCTTTCCTTCCTTCCCTCTTTCTCTCCTTCCTTCTTTCTTCCTTCTCTACCTGTTTCTTTTCTCGCTTCCGTTGCTCTTTGGTTCCATCCTTCTTTGTCTCTTTCCTTCCTTCCCTCCCTCTTTCTCTCTTTTCTTCCTCCTTCCTTCCCTCTTTCACTTTTTTAATTCTCTCTCTCCTTCTTCCTTCTCTCCTTTTTTTCCCTCTTTCTCTCCTTCCTTCCCCCTTTCTGTGTATGTGTTTTGTGTGTGCATATATTTGTGTGTGTATATATTTTTGTATATGTGTTTGTGTACATATGTGGTTTTGCACATGCGTTGTAATTTTTGTTTTTTGGCTTTTTAAGTCCCTTCCGTTGTGTTTTTCGGTGTTTTTATGAGTGATGGTCACTCGTTGGCCTGAGAGGTGTCTTGTGTCCAAATTTGGTGTCAATTCGCCCAGTGGTTTTTGAGTTATGTTAATCCCACAAAAGAACATGACATTGTATTGTCGAAGGCTTTCATGGCCGGAATCACTGGGTTGTTGTAGGTTTTTTCGGGCTATATGGCCATGGTCTAGCGGCATTCTCTCCTGATGTTTCGCCTGCATCTGTGGCAAGCATCCTCAGAGGTAGTGAGGTCCGGAGAGAATGCCTCTAGAACATGGCCATATAGCCTGAAAAAACCTACAACATCCCATGAACTGGCCACCTGTATTTAAAAACTCACAAATTATAACAGTAAATAAAGAACAAAACTCAAACACAGGGGAACTCCAGACAAGAAACAATCAGGGATAGCTAATCACCTCTCAACAAAGGATTTCCCCAGGCACTAACAAGCCACACCAAAAAACTGTCAGGCCATCAAATGCTAATCAAGGTGGCCAATTGAAACATTCACACCTACCTTCAACAAGAGTTCTTTCTCCCACCCAGGATTTTTTCCTGGTTTCCAACAGACCTCACAACCTCTGAGGATGCCTGCCATAGATGCAGGTGAAACATCAGGAGAGAATGCTTCTAGAACATGTCCATATAGCCCGAAAAACCTACAACCCACTGAGTTAACACTTCTGACAGATTTGCAGGATGGAGGGTGTTTATGAGAAAACGTAGCCTTGCATTTTCATCCCTTGTCCCAACTCAAGACGATTTACGGCCCTGTTTTTGCAGATGCCAGCATCAGCAGCCTGAAGCAAGCCGCGCTGGTGAAAGCCCCTCTGATCCCGACCTTGAATACCATTGTCCAGTATCTGGACCTTACCCCCAACCAGGAATATCTGGTGGAGCGGATCAAAGGTAAACCATTATCTTCGCAGGGAGGAATGTGTTTTTGTGCAGGATCTCTTGGGATAGAGACACAAATCTTTGGGATCAGCATTTCCCTACAAAAGCACCCAATTTGCATTTGCCTCGATTGAATGACCACAGCTAACCCTGGACATTTGTATACTTGCAAGACCTGTGGTGGATTTCACAAGGGGAGAACAGAGGTGAAATTAAGGGAAAACAGCAAAAATGTATATTATAATAATAATAATAATAATCTTTATTTATACCCCACCACCATCTCTCCAATGGGGACTCGGAGTGGCTTACATTGGGGGGGGGGGGGGATTGATTGACAAATTCAGTCCAAAAATGTGTATATAAAAAGAACGCAAAAGTATAATGTAATGGTTCTGAAGGGCAATACTTTGAGGGATAGGAAACATTGGTATAATACAAGCATGGACCAACTTTGGCCCTCCAGGTGTTTTGGACTTTGACTCCCACAATTCCTAACAGCCTATTGGCTGTTAGGAATTGGGGGAGTCGAAGTCCAAAACACCTGGAGGGCCAAAGTTGGCTCAGGTCTGATACAGATGAATCAAAGGACCATAAAGAATATATATCCTGGGTTGCAGACAAGATAGGTTCTGTAGGGTTGTTTTTAAGTTGAATTTGTATGTAAGTCAGAAGTATTCTTGGTAGACACGGATTATCTTGCTCCGGCACAGTCTGGCTTTAGACCGGGACATGGAACGGAAACAGCCTTGGTCGCCTTGGTAGATGATCTGCGCAGGGAACTGGACAGGGGGAGTGTGTCCCTGTTAGTTCTGCTGGACCTCTTAGCGGCCTTTGATACCGTCACGGTATCCTTCTGGGACGCCTCGCGGGGATGGGTCTTGGAGGTACTGTTTTGCAGTGGCTCCGCTCATTCCTCGAGGGTCGGTCTCAGAAGGTGTTACTGGGAGACTCCTGTTCAACCCCACAACCATTGTCTTGTGGGGTTCCTCAGGGCTCAATATTGTCTCCCATGTTGTTTAACATCTACATGAAGCCGCTGGGGGAGATCATCCGGAGTTTCGGGGTACGGTGTCATCTGTACGCGGATGATGTCCAACTCTGTCACGCCTTTCCACCTGCTACTAAGGAGGCTGTCCAGGTCCTGAACCGGTGCTTGGCCGCTGTGACGGTCTGGATGAGGGCGAACAAATTGAAATTGAATCCAGACAAGACAGAGGTCCTCCTGGTCAGTCGCAAGGCCGAACAGGGCATAGGGTTACAGCCTGTGTTGGATGGGGCCGCACTCCCCCTGAAGACAGGTTCGCAGCTTGGGTGTGACCCTGGACTCATCGCTGAGCCTGGAACCCCAGGTTTCGGCGGTGACCAGGGGAGCATTTGCACAGCTAAAGCTTGTGCGCCAGCTGCGCCCGTACCTTGGGAAGTCTGACTTGGCCACGGTAGTCCACGCTCTGGTTACATCCCGTTTAGACTACTGCAACGCTCTCTACGTGGGGTTGCCTTTGAAGACAGCTCGGAAGCTCCAACTAGTCCAACGCTCGGCAGCCATGATTTTAACAGGAGCGGAGCGCAGGGAGCATACAACCCCCCTGTTGCGCCAACTCCACTGGCTACCGATCTGCTACCAGGCTGAATTCAAAGTGCTGGCGTTGGCCTTTAAAGCCCTAAACGGTTCCGGCCCAAGCTACCTATCTGACCGCATCTCTGCCTATGAACCCACCAGGACTTTGAGATCTTCCGGGGAGACCCTGCTCTCGATCCCGCCTGCTTCTCAAGCTCGGCTGGCGGGGACGAGAGATAGGGCCTTCTCGGTGGTGGCTCCTCAGCTGTGGAACGCCCTTCCTACGGACATTAGACTAGCACCATCTCTAATGGTATTCCGCAAAAAGGTGAAGACCTGGATGTTTGTGCAGGCGTTTGTGTAATTTAGTGCAATCTGGTAATGGAACATAGGAATGGAACAATGGACGACGAACCTGGACTACGCTTGGATGATGAGAAGATTGGGTACGGTTGTTTTTTGTAATAATTGTGCATTGTAATTGCTTATTGGTAATTTATGGATAATGTGTTAAGTCAATTGTTATATGTTGTATGGAACCACTGCTGTTTCTACTGTTTTTACTGTTTGTGAACCGCTGTGAGTCGCCTTCGGGCTTGAGATACAGCGGTATATAAGCAAAGTAAATAATAATAATAATAATAACAATAATAACAGGTACATTTTAAAGAGTCTAACTCCAGGCAAAAATATTTTTGTTTTAGTTTTGGATCGCATAGGGAGGGGAGAACGCTGATGCCTTTTCCCCATGGTAATAACTCTTTCAGGAGTGAATTTCCCTTCCTTCTGGTGGGCAACTTTCCTCCCACTTCCTGTTGCCTCGTTCCCTTTCTTAGATTTGAGTTGTATGTACAGCGTTCCCTTGCTACTTCGCAGTTTGCTTTTAGTAAACTCACTGTTTTGAGTGTTTTTGAAAGTATTAATATAAAATATTTGTTGCGGTTTATATGAAAGCTAACCCAGAAAACGTGCAGTCCTGTCCAGACTTCCCAGCCCTTTGTTTATCCACAAAGAGTAAATATGAGCCAAGTAAATGGGAAAAACAAAATTTACTCTTAAGTAACAGAGTTAAATAAGCAGCTTCACAAAAAATATCCAGCTTTGAAAATAATTCAGTCCATTTGCAGAAATAAAACTCACACAAAGTCCTATGCAATGAACACGCCAAGGGTCTGGAGAACAAGCCCTATGAGGAGCGGCTTAAGGAGCTGGGCATGTTTAGCCTGAAGAAGAGAAGGCTGAGAGGAGATATGATAGCCATGTATAAATATGTGAGAGGAAGACACAGGGAGGAGGGAGCAAGCTTGTTTTCTGCTTCCATGGAGACTAGGACGCGGAACAATGGCTTCAAACTACAAGAGAGGAGATTCCATCTGAACATGAGGAAGAACTTCCTGACTGTGAGAGCCGTTCAGCAGTGGAACTCTCTGCCCCGGAGTGTGGTGGAGGCTCCTTCTTTGGAAGCTTTTAAACAGATGCTGGATGGCCATCTGTCAGGGGTGATTTGAATGCAATATTCCTGCTTCTTGGCAGAATGGGGTTGGACTGGATGGCCCAGGAGGTCTCTTCTAACTCTAGGATTCTATGATTCTATCTTCTTCTTCTTCCTCAATGGTGCAAGGAGACAAGTCTTGAAGCAAGTGGTTCAGTAAGTCTCAAAATCCATTAGTAACACTCCTCATGTTATCCTCCATTCAGGAAGTGGTTCAGGCTTGATTGCTTCAATTATCCAGGTGTTTTTCCTCAACACACACACAGGAGATGATCCTTATAAAACTTAGTCATATACATGCATATACTGTAACATTATTTACGTCCAGTGGAGGCCAGGGACCCCAGAAGTGCGGCGGCCTGAGGCATGGCAGGGAAGGCCTGCCTCCGTGGCCTGCTGCTGCCTGCGTGGCTCTGGAGGCTGCACCAGAGTCTGCGGAGGCCAGGGAGGCAGGCAGGTGCCCTTGGGATGGGCCGGGAGGCGGGTAAGGAAGAGCGGATAAGGAAACAATATATAAAATAATGTATAAATATTAAAATTAAAATTGTGTCCCTACTTCCGGATTTTCACTTACCACGGGTTGTCCTGGAACAGAACCCCCACGATAAGTGAGGGAACAGCCCTATACACTTCAGGTCCAACCTATCTTCGAAACCACATTTCCTTCTATGAACCAGCACGGGCTTTAAGATCTACTGGGGAGGTCCTCCTCTCGCTCCCATCTCTGTCTCAAGTGCGGTTGGTGGGGATGTGAGAGAAGGGGCCTTCTCGGTGGTGGCCCCCTGGCTTTGGAATGCCCTCCCAAGGAAGATCAGGCTAGCTCCCACCCTCCAAGCCTTCTGCACACAATTAAAGACCTGGCTTTTCCAACAAACCTTTGACTATGTTTAGACGCTCTAATAATATATATGAGGACCTTTAAATTCTTTATTAGCACTTTATACTTCTGAGATTGAATATTGCTGGTTTATCTACAGCAATTGCTGTATTTTATTGTTTTTATCAGAGGGTACTGTGAATTTATGATGTTGTGTTGATTTTTTATTTTCTACTCGTATGTTTTGTTTTGCACTTGTTGTATTTTGCATGACACACCTCGAGTGTTTTGTGAGCCGCAACGAGTCCCTCTGGACTCACAGTGGCGCAGTGGGTTAAACCGCTGAGCTGCTGAACTTGCTGAGGTCGCAGGGAGAGGCACGAGCTTCCGCTGTTAGCCCCAGCTTCTGCCAACCTAGCAGTTCGAAAACATTCAAATGTGAGTAGATCAATAGGTACCACTCTGGTGGGAAGGTAATGGTGTTCCATGCAGCCATGCCGGCCACGTGATCTTGGAGGTGTCTACGGACAACGCTGGCTCTTTGGCTGAAAAATGGAGATGAGCATCAACCCCCAGAGTCAGACACGACTGGACTTAACGTCATGGGAAAACCTTTACCTTTACCTACCTTGAGAAAAACAAGGTAGGTAAAGGTAAAGCTGCCCCAAGTCCCTCTTGAACTCACTAGAAACATTCAAAAAGAACCTTAAAACCTGGCTCTTCCGCTGCGCCTTTGGTGAGTATGTGTATAACATTTATTTATTTATTTATTTATTTGGGGTGCTTCTACCCCGCCCTTCTCAACCCCCTAGGGGGGACTCAGGGCAGCTTACAAAAGGCACAATTCGATGCCTAACAATTACAACATACAATGGAATATACAATACACAAATTTACCATATAAAATCACAGTTATCACTAATTAAAACAATCAACAATATATTAGCAGCAATAAAACATCGTGTGGTCATTGTTCACCAAATGCAGTCCGTAAACCATTTAGCATTGTCATTGTCCTTTCCTACTCTGGTCATTATTCGTTGTCTTTGTCCATCTGCCAGCTTACCCGAAAGCCTGATCCCACATCCAGGTTTTTAGCTTCTTCCTGAAGGAGAGGAGGGATGTTGATGTCCTAATCTCCCCGGGGAGTGCATTCCACAGGCGAGGGGCCACCACTGAGAAGGCCCTGTCCCTCGTCCCCACCCGTCTCGCTTGTGATAAAGGTGGGGCCGAGAGCAGGTACATGATACTATTGCTCCCGTCAATGCTTCTGCCACTGGAGTACATGCCCTCCAAATGGGAAGTTTAGTTTTACAACTCTGTTTGTTTTTATGAGCTCCCTGCAATTAACCTGTTCCTATTTTTATCTCATTAGAATCTTTTAATTGTTTTATCCTGTACATGTGGCCCACCCACTGTTATCGTGACTGTGTTTATTGGAATGTGTTTTTTTTCCTTCTCTATAATTTCGATGATGTTGTTTGTTGTTTATGTTTTTGGTTTTATTCTGTTGTAATATGTTGTCCGGGCTTGGCCCCATGTAAGCCGCTCCGAGTCCCTGCTGGAGAGATGGTGTCGGGGTATAAATAAATATTATTATTATTATTATTATTGTTATTATTGGTGGCGGGATAGAAGTAAAAGGTTGTCGTTGTTGTTGTTGTTGTTATATTGGATGTCTGTAACTTGGGGACGTCCTGTATTGAAATACATAGGACAAAGATTAAAACACGGATACTAATAATATAAAATGCAAAGTTTAAAAGTGACTGGGTGCCCTGAAGATCTCAAGTGCCAGGGGAACCTTATATGGGCGATTATAATATTTCAAATGACCTGCAATACAGCTACCGGACTTGTAATAAATACAGTTGTTTGCTTCTTTTGTGGCCTTCCTCTGGCCTTGCCATAACATAACCTGCTCTTCAATCCAATCCACAGAGCTCTCTCAAGGCGGGTGCATGAGTTCCTTCAGGTGGAATCGAGGCGGAGACTTCAAAGCTCGCAAATGGGACACCGATTTGCCAACGGATTCGGCCGTAAGTCTTGAATGCTGCCAGGATTTGCAAAAAGGCCCCCCATAACCACACAACGCATAGCAGGCATGGGCAAAACTTGGAATTGTGGGAGTTGAAATCCAAAACACCTGGAGCGCTAAACTTTGCCCATACTTGATCATAATACTATGTCAATATTATTGTTTATTTGTATTTAATTAGATATAAATATTGCTATTTTATAGTTCAGTACATCTGTCATGTGTTGCAGCGGAAGTACTACTGGTAAATGCATCCGTCTTGGCTTCACTGGAAAATATTTTTGGGGTAGGGCTTGCATTACCAGCATCATAGGATAGGCTTGACTGCAATTCTGTATAGTCTTCGGCCACAGAGTGGAGCTCTTTCTCTTCCTTCAGATCCTGATGCACGTCTTCTGCACATACCTGGATGCCCGGCTGCCTCCTCACCCGAAATACCCCGATGGCAAAACATTCACCTCTCAGCACTTCATTCAGACACCTGATAAGCCAGGTAATGAAAATAGTTCAACATTTCTATTAGGTGCATGGCAGTAATAGCAGTGGTTCTGCAGTGTCTATGCAAAGGACTGTCCCACCCCCTTCCAAAACCCATAACATATTATTATTATTATATTCCTATTATTAAGGAGCCCTCACTGCCGCAAACCTTTGTGCCGGCAGGACTGAAGACCGACAGGTCGGAGGTTTGAATCCCGGATGAGCTCCCTCTGTCAGCTCCAGCTCCCCATGTGGGGACATGAGTGAAGCCTCCCACAAGGATGGCAAAACATCCTGGCATCCCCTGGGCAGTGCCCTTGCAGACAGCCAATTCTCTCACACCAGAAGCGACTTGCAGTTTCTCAAGTCGCTCCTGACACGAAATAATAATAATTGTTGCTATTATTATTATTATTATTACCATCCTTGAAGTGACTGGATTGACCTTGAAGGAGCTGGGGGTGGTGACGACCGACAGGGAGCTCTGGTGTGGACTGATCCATGAAGTCACAAACAGATGAGCACCACCTCCAGAGCCGGAAATGAAAGGAGAAGGCTTTGCCTTTATCTTTGTAGTTGTCTCATTGTATGTCATTGTAATCAAGGCATTGAATGTTTACCTGTGTTTGTTTATATACTGTAATCCACTCAGAGTCCCTTGGGGAGAAGGGCCAAATATAAATAAAGTGTTATTATTATATACTAGCCGTCCCCTGCCACATGTAGCTATGGCCCAGTCTGTGTATATGTATTTCTGTGTGTATATGTGTGTGTGTTTATATGTATATATGTGGTTTGGCGCATGCATTGTTATGTTGTTGTGTTGTTTTTTTGGCTTTTTAAATCTCTTCTGCTGTGGTTTTCAGTGTTTTTATGAGTGACTAGCCGCCCCCTGCCATGTGTTGCTGTGGCCCAGTATGTGTATATGTGTTTTGTGTGTGTGTGTATGTGTATATGTGTATATTTCCATCTGAACATGAGGAAGAACTTCCTGACTGTGAGAGCCGTTCAGCAGTGGAACTCTCGCCCCGGAGTGTGGTGGAGGCTGTTCAAAGGCACAAAAACAAATAATGCCCTCCAGGTGTTTTGGACTCCCAACTCCCAAAACCTATATAAATGGAATATTGTGTTCCAATTCTGGGCACCACAATTCAAGAGAGATATTGACAAGCTGGAATGTGTCCAGAGGAGGGCGACTAAAAGGATCAAGGGTCTGGAGAACAAGCCCTATGAGGAGCGGCTTAAGGAGCTGGGCATGTTTAGCCTGAAGAAGAGAAGGCTGAGAGGAGATATGATGAGGACCATGTATAAATATGTGAGAGGAAGCCACAGGGAGGAGGGAGCAAGCTTGTTTTCTGCTTCCCTGGAGACTAGGACGTGGAACAATGGCTTCAAACTACAAAAAGGAGATTCCATCTGAACATGAGGAAGAACTTCCTGACTGTGAGAGCCGTTAGCAGTGGAACTCTCTGCCCCGGAGTGTGGTGGAGGCTCCTTCTTTGGAAGCTTTTAAACAGAGGCTGAGATGGCCATCTGTCAGGGGTGATTTGAATGCAATATTCCTGCTTCTTGGCAGAATGGGGTTGGACTGGATGGCCCAGGAGGTCTCTTCCAACTCTTTGATTCTATGATTCTATGATATATGTGGTTCTACACATGTGTTGTAATGTATTTTTTATTTTTTGGATTTTTAAGTCTCTTTCGCTGTGTTTTTCAGTGTTTTTATGAGTGATGGTCACTCGTTGGCCTTATAGGTGTGTTGTGTCCAAATTTGGTGTCAATTCGTTCAGTGGTTTTTGAATTATGTTAATCCTACAAACGAACACTACATTTTTATTTATATAGATCAGGGGTCCTCAAACTTTTTAAACGGAGGGCCAGGTCACAGTCCCTCGAAATGTTGGAGGGCCGGATTATAATTTGAAAAAAGCATGAATGAATTCCTATGCACACCACACATATCTTATTTGTAGTGCAAAACCACCTTAAAATAATACATTAATTAAAATGAAGAACAATTTTAACAAATACTAACTTATTTATTGTCGAAGGCTTTCATGGCTGGAATCACTAGGTTCTTGTGGTTTTTTTCGGGCTATAGAGCCATGTTCTAGGGCATTTCTCCTGACGTTTCGCCTGCATCTATGGCAAGCATCCTCAGAGGTTGAGAAGGTCTCAACCTCTGCGGATGCTTGCCATAGATGCAGGCGAAACGTCAGGAGAAATGCCTCTAGAACATGGCTCTATAGCCCGAAAAAACCCACAAGAACCTACTAACTTATTTGTTTGTATGGGAAGTGTGGGCCTGCTTTTGGCTGATGAGATAGATAGGATTGTTTTATTTATTTATTTATTTATAAATCGTTTTTCATTGAAATATTTGAAAATTACAACGAAGAGGGTGAATATTGAAAAAGAAGATAGAACAGTAGGAAAAGAGAGAGAGCACCGCCACCCCACCCCACTATTTATTTATTTATTTATTATTCGAACTTATATGCTGCCACTCCCCTGGGGCTTGGAGCGGCTTACAAGAATGGCTAAAATCTAACACAATTTAAAAACAATTTAAAAACAGCAATATCAAAAATCAAAGGCCTGTCGAAACAGGTATGTCTTACATGCCCTGCGGAAAGCTGATAAGTCCCGCAAGGCACAGACTTCAGGTGGCAGAGTATTCCAGAGTGATGGTGCCACTGCTGTGAAGGCTCTGCGTCTGGTTGCTGTTAGACGCAAGGTCTTGACACTGGGAACTTCCAATAGATCTTGGTCCTCAGAACGGAGGGATCTCTGTGGTTGGTAGGGGTGAGGCGGTCCCTCAGATACATCGGCCCCAGACCATGCAAGGCCTTAAAGGTGAGTACCATCACTTTGAAAGTGATCCGGTGCTCAATTGGTAACCAATGCAGCTGTAGTAAGATTGGGGTTATGTGGCATCTCATCGGAATTCCCGCAAGAAGCCGAGCAGCTGCATTTGTACCAACTTGAGCTTCTGGATCACCGACAGAGGAAGGCCAATGTAGAGGGCGTTACAGTAGTCCAGTCTTGAGATGACTGTGGCCTGGATCACTGTAGCCAAGTCGTCCCTGGACAGGGAGGGGGCCAGCCGTCTAGCCTGCCGCAGGTGAAAGAAGACAGTACTGCTCACGGTGGAGACCTGGGCCTCCATCCTCAGCAGAGGGTCCAAAAGGACTCCCAGACTCTTGACCAACGATGACGGGCGTAGCGCCTCGCCATCCAGGGTAGGCAGATGGATGTCCCCACTGCCCGGTCGACCCAGCCATAGGATCTCCGTCTTTGCTGGATTCACCCTCAACCTGCTGGCACGCTGTTGTTGTTGTGTGCTTTCAAGACTTAGGTTGACCTTAAGCGAGGGCCGGTTAAATGACCTTGGAGGGCCGTATCCGGCCCTTGGGCCTTAGTTTGAGGACCCTTGATATAGATGGTCACTTGTTGGCTTGTTAGGTATATTGTGACCAAATTTCATATCAATTTGTTGAGTGTGTTTTGAGTTACGTTAATCCCACAAACGAACAGTACATTTTTATTTATATAAATATATCTATATCTATATAAATATAGATATATAGGTTGGACTGTGTAATACCGATCTGCTACCGGGCTGAATTCAAAGTGCTGGCGTTGGCCTTTAAAGCCCTAAACGGTTCCGGCCCAAGCTACCTATCTGACCGCATCTCTGCCTATGAACCCACCAGGACTTTGAGATCTTCCGGGGAGACCCTGCTCTCGATCCCGCCTGCTTCTCAAGCTCGGCTGGCGGGGACGAGAGATAGGGCCGTCTCGGTGGTGGCTCCTCGGCTGTGGAACGCCCTTCCTACGGACATTAGACTAGCACCATCTCTAATGGTATTCCGCAAAAAGGTGAAGACCTGGATGTTTGTGCAGGCGTTTGAGTAATTTAGTGCCATCTGGTAATGGAACATAGGAATGGAACAATGGACGACGAACCTGGACTACGCTTGGATGATGAGAAGATTGGGTACGGTTGTTTTTCGTAATAATTGTGCATTGTAATTGCTTATTGGTAATTTATGGATAATGTGTTAAGTCAATTGTTATATGTTGTATGGAACCACTGCTGTTTCTACTGTTTTTACTGTTTATGAACCGCCGTGAGTCGCCTTCGGGCTTGAGATACAGCGGTATATAAGCAAAGTAAATAAATAATAAATAATAATGGTAATAATAATGTCCCATTTTTAATCTCTTAACTGACATACAAAGTGGCTCATAGCATTAAGAAAAAAGAAAGAATGCAATTTAAAACCCACAAATATACAATTAAACATATAAATCAGTTCAGAGCATTTGAAACACTTGAAATCATGGAAGAGTTTCTTTGTATGGAGCCTGGAGCCACACGAAGCCGTCAGTCCTGGAAATTGTCTGTTATTGCTTCTATTTCACCATTTTATGGTACTTTCAAAAGTGAAGCAGGGAGGGCGCAATGGATTTCACTGAACTAAAACCATGGATTTGTTCCCCACAGACGTTTCCAATGAGAACTTGTTCTGCATCTACCAGAGCAGCGTCAACCCTCCCCATTACGAACTTGTTTACCAACGGCAAGTCTACAATCTGCCAAAGGTAAGGATGGGACCGCTTTGTAGGGACTCCTCCCAGAACAGTGGAAAAACCCAGGCTGAAAATGGTGTCAAAAGCTTCCAGGGAAGCCCCCACTGAGTGGAAACTTTGCTTGTCTGTACTAAGTGGATATTTCCATGAAATCTCCACACTCCTTTGCCTGGGGGACTTGCAAGGGTAAATTCTTTTAACATCATAGAGGTATTTCTGCTGCTTTCTAGAGTGAAAACCACTCTTCTTCCCAGGAAACTGGGATTGGTGGATGTTCTGATATGTAAGTGGGACACTAAGAGATTTGGCTGTTAAAGATGCTGGCCATGCTTACCCCATTCTTAAAAGAATATGTCCATTCCCTTCCCCCTTTTTATTATTTTCCCTTATTTATTTATCGTGTCATCAGCAACCATACCATTGTATTACATTTCTAACAGAACAAAACAAACAACAGATTAAAAAAGACACGAAGTTTGCAAACTTGGTAGCTGATTAAAAGTCCTTTGACCCGTATCTGGCCACTTGGAGTGCCTCTGGTGTTGCCGCAAGGAGGTCCTCCTTTGTGCATGTGGCAGGGCTCTGGTGGCATTGCAGCAGGTGGTCACTGGTTTGCTCCTCTCCGCACTCGCATGTCGTGGACTCCACTTTGTAGCCCCATTTCTTGAGGTTGGCTCTGATTAAAAGTCCTTTGACCCGTATCTGGCCACTTGGAGTGCCTCTGGTGTTGCCGCAAGGAGGTCCTCCTTTGTGCATGTGGCAGGGCTCTGGTGGCATTGCAGCAGGTGGTCAGTGGTTTGCTCCTCTCCGCACTCGCATGTCGTGGACTCCACTTTGTAGGCCCCATTTCTTGAGGTTGGCTCTGCATCTCGTGGTGCCAGAGCGCAGTCTGTTCAGCGCCTTCCAAGTCGCCCAGTCCTCTGTGTGCCCAGGGGGGAGTCTCTCATTTGGTATCAGCCATTGGTTGAGGTTCTGGGGTTGAGCCTGCCACTTTTGGACTCTCGCTTGCTGAGGTGTTCCAGCGAGTGTCTCTGTAGATCTTAGAAAACTATTTCTTGATTTAAGTCGTTGACGTGCTGGCTGATACCCAAACAAGGGATGAGCTGGAGATGTCTCTGCCTTGGTCCTTTCACTATTGGCTGCTACTTCCCGGCAGATATCAGGTGGTGCAATACCAGCTAAGCAGTGTAATTTCTCCAGTGGTGTAGGGCGCAGACACCCTGTGATAATGTGGCATGTCTCATTAAGAGCCACACCCACTCAGAGGGTAATTCTCCCCAATGCCCCCCCCCCCCATCCTGGAAATTTATTTATTTATTTCCTCCATTTGTAATCCACCCTTCTCACCCCCGAGGGAGGACTCAGGGCGGCCTTACAACAAGCACCATTTGGTGCTGTCACAATTACAAACATTCAACAATACAATTAAAAACAATAAACAATTAATTAAAAGAGTTAATTAAGAATAGTCAACTAAAACAATCTATTAAAACATGCCAATTGAAATCCAAAACCAGGTCCAGATCAATTCATTATCGCGAGTTGCTTAAATCTTCTTCTTACATTGCTGCTATTCAAGGGTCGAACGCTTGGTCCCATAGCCAAGTCTTGAGTTTCCTTCTAAAGACTTGGCTATGAGACCAAGCGTTTGACCATTGAATAGCAGCTAAAAGACAGGAGGGAGGTGGCCAGTCTGATGTCCCTGGAGAAGGAATTCCACAGATGGGGGGCCACTGCTGAGAAGGCCCTGTCCCTTGTCCCCACCAATCGCGTTTGGTACCAGAAAGGAGATTCCATCTGAACATTAGGAAGAACTTCCTGACTGTGAGAGCCGTTCAGCAGTGGAACTCTCTGTCCCAGAGTGTGGTGGAGGCTCCTTTGGAAGCTTTTAAACAGAGGCTGGATGGCCATCTGTTGGGGGTGCTTCCTGTGGAGGGAATTCCTCAGATGGAGGGGCCACTGCTGAGAAGGCCCTGTCCCTCATCCCCACCAGTTGTGTTCACTACAAGAAAGGAGATTCCACCTGAACATTAGGAAGAACTTCCTGACTATGAGAGCTGTTCAGCAGTGGAACTCTCTGCCCCGGAGTGTGGTGGAGGCTCCTTCTTTGGAAGCTTTTAAACAGAGGCTGGATGACCATCTGTCAGGGGTGCTTTGAATGCAATTTCCTGCTTCTTGGCAGAGGGGTTGGACTGGATGCCATGAGGTCTCTTCCAACTATCTATGATTCTATGAAATGATCAGGCCCTCTCCAGATGATCTTAGCTATCGGGCAGGTTGATATGAGGAGATACAGACTAGGTAACCTGGGCCAGAACATTTTGCCAGGAGGAGGGAGCAAGCTTGTTCTGTGCTTCCATTGTTTAGAGGAACAATGGCTTCAAACTACAGGAAAGGCGATTCCATCTGAACATGAGGAAGAACTTCCTGACTGTGAGAGCCGTTCAGCAGTGGAACTCTCTGCCCCGGAGTGTGGTGGAGGCTCCTTCTTTGGAAGCTTTTAAACAGAGGCTGGATGGCCATCTGTCAGGGGTGATTTGAATGCAATATTTCTGCTTCTTGGCAGAATGGGGTTGGACTGGATGGCCCAGGAGGTCTCTTCCAACTCTTTGATTCTATGATTCTATGATTTTGCCTGGTCTAAATGCAAAATGTGTGACTCTTCTCTTGTTCTTTTTCATTTCTGGATTTAGGGCAGAAACAACTTGTTCCACACTTTGCTCATGTTCCTGTACATCATAAAGACCAAGGAATCTGGGATGCTGGGGTAGGTATCATGTATTCTTTATGCTTCCATCCCCTAATCCAGTGTTTCTCAACCTTCCTCGTGCCATGCCCCCCTTAATACACTTCCTCATGTGGTGGTGGCCCCCAACCATAACATTTTCGTTGCTACGTCTTAACTGTAATTTTGCTCCTGTTATGAATCGTCATGTAAATATCTGATATGCAGGATGTATTTTCATTCACTGGACCTAATTTGGCACAAATACCCGATATGCCAATATTAGTGGGATTGGGGGGGGGGGGTTGATTTTGTCATTTGGGAGTTGTAGTTGCTGGGATTTATAGTTCACCTACAATCAAAGAGCATTCTGAAGTCCACCAATGATGAAATTGAACCAAACTTGGCACACAGAACTCCCATGACCAACAGAAAATACTGGTTGGTAGACATTGACCTTGAGTTTGGGAGTTGTAGTTCACCTACATCCAGACATCAAACAATGATGGATCTGGACCAAACTTGGCACAATACTCAATATGCCCAAATGTGAACACTGGTGGAGTTTGGGGAAAATAGACCTTGACATTTGGGAGTTGTAGTTGCTGGGATTAATAGTTCACCTACAATCAAAGAGCATTCTGAACTCCACCAACAACGGAATTGAACCAAACATGGCACACAGAACTCCCATGATGAAGAAAAAATACTGGTTTGGTGGACACTGACCTTGAGTTTTGGAGTTGTAGTTCACCCACATCCAGACATCAAACAATGATGGATCTGGATCAAACTTGGCACGAATGCTCAATATGCCCAAATGTAAACACTGGTGGAGTTTGCGGAAAATCGTCCTTGGGGAAAATAGAACTTGACATTTGGGAATAGTAGTTGCTGGGATTTATAGTTCACCTACAATCAAAGAGCATTCTGAACTCCACCAACAATGGAATTGAACCAAACATGGCACACAGAACTCCCATGCACAAGAGAAAATGCTGGTTTGGTGGACACTGACCTTGAGTTTTGGAGTTGTAGTTCACCTACATCCAGACATCAAACAATGATGAATCTGGATCAAACTTGGCATGGATACTCAGTATGCCCAAATGTGAACACTGGTGGAGTTTGGGGAAAATAGACCTTGACATTTGGGAGTTGTAATTGCTGGGATTTCTAGTTCACCTACAATCAAAGAGCATTCTGAACTCCACCAAAAATGGAACTGAATGAAACATGGAACACAGAACTCCCATGCCCAAGAGAAAATACTGGTTTGGTGGACACTGACCTTGAGTTTTGGAGTTGTAGTTCACCTACATCTAGAGAGCACTGTGGAAAATAGACCTTGACACTTGGGAGTTGTAGTTGCTGGGATTTATAGTTCACCTACAATCAAAGAGCATTCTGAACTCCACCAACAATGGAATTGAACCAAACATGGCACACAGAACTCCTATGACCAAGAGAAAATACTGTATTTTCTGGTGGTCTTTGGTGAGCCCTTTGACACCCCCTTGTGACCCCTCCCCTCAGGGGTCCCGACCCACAGGTTGAGAAACACTGGCCTAATCCTAACTGGGATCTTTTGGGACATATAACTTTTCCAAGCGAGCAGTATCCAATCCTCCTGTAGCTTTTATACAGAGAGAAAGCAGTGAATGCTCAGCTCCCTGCTGCCTTGCTTTCAAGGACTTGCTGGCTGTTATCATCACCTTGTTCAGCGACAGGGATTGTTTTTATCAAATCAGCCCCACGGAAGAGGGTTCCTATCAGCAGAACTGAACAAAGAGGCCTTTCTTTCATTCTTCAGCATCATCTCCTGCTCTTTGTCGCTATCTGTGACCCAACAATCTGTTTTGGAACATTTGCAATGAAGACCCACTGCTACTATTAGCTGAAACAGGGAGGAATTTTCTCATGCCATTGTTTGAAGACTAATGTAAATAGTTGGATTCTATGTCATGGGTTAATATTTCAATATAATTTTGAAAATCCCGCAGCAGTTGAATGCAAAACAGCTGCAAGTGGGTTCCTTTTCCTAGAATTCTGCAGTTCCTGACACTTGTAGACTATATATATGTGTGTGTGTGATTTCCTGGGTGTGTTTTCCCATGTTGTCTCTCAGAGTTGACGTCAATTACAGGCCTCCAATAAATCAGTACAGGCTGTCCCTGAGTTACAAACAATTCTTAACTAGGGAATTGTTTGTAAGTCAGATGTTTGTAACTCAGGGATAGCCTGTACTGATTTATTTATTTATTTTATTTATCATGTCATCAGCAACCAGGCAGTTGAATTACATTTTTAACAAAACAAACAAACAAACAGACAGACAGACAAAACACAAAGTTTGCAAGTTTGGTAGTTGATTAAATGTCCTTTGACCAGTATCTGGCCACTTGGAGTGCCTCTGGTGTTGCTGCAAGAAGGTCCTCCATTGTGCATGTGGCAGGGCTCAGGGTGCATTGCAGCAGACGGTCTGTAGTTTGCTCTCTTCTCCCCACTCGCATGTTGTGGATTCCACTTTGTGGCCCCATTTCTTGAGGTTGGCTCTGCATCTCGTGGTGCCAGAGCGCAGTCTGTTCAGCGCCTTCCAGTTTGCGCCTTCTGTGTGCCCAGGGGGGAGTCTCTCATTTGGTATCAGCCATTGATTGAGGTTCTGGGTTTGAGCCTGCCACTTTTGGACTCTCGCTTGCTGAGGTGTTCCAGCGAGTGTCTCTGTAGATCTTAGAAAACTATTTCTTGATTTAAGTCGTTGATGTGCTGGCTGATACCCAAACAAGGGATGAGCTGGAGATGTCTCTGCCTTGGTCCTTTCACTATTGGCTGCTACTTCCCGGCGGATGTCAGGTGGTGCAATACCGGCTAAGCAGTGTAATTTCTCCAGTGGTGTAGGGCGCAGACACCCTGTGATAATGCAGCATGTCTCATTAAGAGCCACATCCACTGTTTTAGTGTGGTGAGATGTGTTCCACACTGGGCATGCATACTCAGCAGCAGAGTAGCATAGCGCAAGGGCAGATGTCTTCACTGTGTCTGGTTGTGATCCCCAGGTTGTGCCAGTCAGCTTTCGTATGATATTGTTTCTAGTGCCCACTTTTTGCTTGATGTTCAGGCAGTGCTTCTTGTAGGTCAGAGCACGGTCCAGAGTGACTCCCAGTTATTTGGGTGCGCTGCAATGCTCCAGTGGGATTCCTTTCTAGGTAATAATCCTCAGAGCTCGGGATGCTTGTCTGTTCTTAAGGTGAAAAGCACATGTCTATGTTTTAGATGGGTTGGGGATCAGTTCGTTTCCCCTGTAATAGGCAGTAAGGGCACCTAGAGCTTTGGAGAGCTTCTGTTCTACCATCTCAAAGCTCCCTGCTTGAGCGGTAATGGCATGATCATCTGCATAGATGAAAGTCTCTGTCCCTTCTGGCAGTGGCTATATATTATTGTGAGTATATAACTGTAATTTTTTTTTGATAAGGGCACTCCGTCCCTTCTGGCAGTGGCTGGTAATTTGTGTAAATGTACTGATGAAGCATGTATCAACTTATACTGTACTGATGAAGCATGTATAAACTTATATGTTGCAGGCGTGTCAATCTTGGCTTATCTGGTGTGAACGTCCTGTGGATTTTTGGCGACTAGATCACTTGGAAGTCGCTACAGAAGAACTCTTGTTGGACCGCGGAATAAAAACATCTCCATTGGAAAAAGAGAGAAGTTGGCAGCGCATGATTTGGAGATACAGCAAGAGTTCTTCAAAGCAAAACAAATAATGAAACACTGGAATGAATAGGAAATACTTTTTAATATAGACGCGGAAGCATCTTGGTATGCAAACATGACAAAGATCAAGGTGGAAAACTTCCATTATTTCTGGATTGAAGGAACGGCAGCTTCGGATATTAAAACAGCTACTGGGCAGAAGTGGCTTCTTGTAGAGAAATAATAAACTTTATTATGGGGAGAAAAGGGGAGGAAAGACGCCTTGGATGGAAAATACGTTTTGCCCAGAGACGGATGCATGAATGAACATTACTGAACTGGATTAAGAGCATCCAAGAAGAGTGCGAACTCACTGTTTTAATCAGAGCAGAAGAAAGTGCGTCTTGCAAGGCCCATGGGGATAGAATAAACCAAGAATGTCCAAGTTCTCCTGGTCAGAAAGGTATGTGCCTTCCATCAAGCGCACAAAAACTGCTTGGTGTGCTTTTATGTTTTTATAAAGGGACAGTACTATAGTTCTGCACGTGTCGTTTCCTCTGCAAACACTGAGAATGGGACTCTCAAGAAGAAAATGTATTGTCGAAGGCTTTCATGGCCGGAATCACTGGGTTGTTGTGTGTTTTCCGGGCTGTATGGCCATGTTCCAGAAGCATTCTCTCCTGACGTTTTGCCTGCATCTATGACAGGCATCCTCTGAGGATGCCTGTCATAGATGTAGGCAAAACGTCAGGAGAGAATACTTCTGGAACATGGCCATACAGCCTGGAAAACACACAACAACCCAAAATAAATGCTATTATTTTTAAGGGAAGGGCTGCGGCCACTCAACAGCAGGTCAATCAGAGAAAAGAAAGCAGCACCGACTACATGCAAAGAGATAAAAGGGCATGTTTTAGTACTTCAGAGGATATTTCTCCAAGATTTTTGGCCTCAATTTTTGCAGTAATTTTTCTAAATCCTTGGAACAGGCTTTTCTTTTGTTCCAAACTGTACTGCAAATAATAATAATACAAAGGTTTCCATGACTCTGTTACCTGAGCAGGTAGGCTGCTCCCTCTCCTCCCAAAATTATATGATCGCAAGAGATGATGCTGCCCACTGAGTTAATACTATTAAATAGAAGCAGAGGTAGCTATTTTTTTAAAAATGAGCTTGGAAAAATATTTTTCTGGGTGAATGCCCATTTCTTTAGGTTACCAGCAGAAGTCCATCAGTAAGGTTTCCTGGCCAAGCTGATAGACATCTGGACACTGCACCCTCTTTATTAGGATCGAAATCTGGATATTGAGTCCTATATATTAAGATTGAAATCTGGGCATTGAGTCCAATATATTAGGATAGAAAACTGGTTATTGAGTCCAATATATTAGGATCAAAATCTGGATATTGAGTTGTACATATTGGGATAGAAATCTAGATATCGAGTCCTATATATTAAGATCAAAATCTGGATACCGAGTCCTATATATTGGAATAGAAATCTGGATACTGAGTCCTATATATTGAAATACAAGTTTGGATACTGAGTCCTATATAATGGGATAGAAGTCTGGATGTCGAGTCCTATATATTGGGATTGAAATCTGGAGATTGAGTCCTATATATTAAGATCAAAATCTGGATGTTGAGTCCTATATATTGGGATCGAAATCTGGATATCGAGTCCTATATATTAAGATTGGAATCTGAATACGAAGTCTTATATATTGGGATCGAAATCTGGAGATTGAATCGTATTAAGATCAAAATCTGGATACTGAGTCCTATATATTGGGATCGAAATCTGGATATCGAGTCCTATATATTGGGATCGAAATCTGAATATTGAGTCCTATATATTGGGATCGAAATCTGGATAATAAGTCCTATATATTGAGATCAAAATCTGGATATCGAGTCCTATATATTGGAATCGAAATCTGGATACTAAGTCCTATATATTAAGATTGAAATCTGGATACTGAGTCCTATATATTGGGATCAAAATCTGAATGTTGAGCCCTATATATTGGGATCAAAATCTGGGTATTGAGTCCTATATATTATGATTGAAATCTGGATACTAACTCCTATATATTGGGACTGAAATCTGGAGATTTGAGTCGTGTATATTAAGATCGATATCTGGATACTGAGTCCTATATATTAAGATCGAAATCTGGATACTAAGTCCTATATATTGGGATCGAAATATAGATATGGAGTCCTGACGTCATAGTCCTTTATATCCCAATGTGTAAGTGGCCTTTCCAGCCATGCTGTCCTTTTGTCAGGGAAAACGAGACCTTTGCTGATAACTTGGTGCTGTCATTAAATGGATTATTTTTTGGTAAAACGTCTGTTTTGATGCGTGTCTGTGTCCACATGGATTTTGAGTCTTATATTTGAGGAGTGATTTCATCTGCAGAGAGTCCTGTTTCTAACAGTAGTACTGAGGACGGTTTCATGTACTTTGTTCACATTATGTCCGGTCCCTATTCATACTCACAGGCTATGCTTTTGGGGCTTCCAGAGTTAGATGAAAAATTGTCTCATAGTTTGTAAGAAATTGTCACATCCTTTCAACATTATGCTTGCTTCAAATATTCAGGAAACTACACATATGTAAGTAGGTCATCCAAATGGGTTGCTGAGACAGTGGCTCCTTAGCTTTCACAAAATTATTTTTGTGTATAATATTTGTATGAAATGTAAAGGAATTTGGTTGTTCAATGAGATATCTAGGGTCTCATCTCCAAGATAATCTCATTATGTTGTTGTTGTTGTTCATTCGTTCAGTCGTCTTCGACTCTTCGTGACCTCATGGACCAGCCCACGCCAGAGCTCCCTGTCGGCCGTCACCACCCCCAGCTCCTTCAAGGTCAGTCCAGTCACTTCAAGGATGCCATCCATCCATCTTGCCCTTGGTCGGCCCCTCTTCCTTTTGCCTTCCACTTTCCCCAGCATAATTGTCTTCTCTAGGCTTTCCTGTCTCCTCATGATGTGACCAAAGTACTTCAACTTTGTCTCAGTATCTTTCCCTCCAGTGAGCTGTCGGGCTTTATTTCCTGGAGGATGGACTGGTTGGATCTTCTCGCAGTCCAAGGCACTCTCAGAACTTTCCTCCAACACCACAGCTCAAAAGCATCGATCTTCCCTCGCTCAGCCTTCCCTAAGGTCCAGCTCTCACATCCGTAGGTTACTACAGGGAATACCATGGCTTTGACTAGGCGGATCTTTGTTGCCAGTCTGATGTCTCTACTCTTTACTATTTTATCGAGATTGGACATTATGTACCTACATGAAAATACTGGTATTCCAAGATCAAGACATTCCAAAGTCAAGGGCAAGGTGGATGGATGGCATCCTTGAAGTGACTGGCTTGACTTTGAAGGAACTGGGAGTGGGCACGGCTCACTGGGAGCTCTGGGGTAAGCTGGTCGAGGAGATCACAAAGAGTCGGAAGCGACTGAACGGATAAACAACAACAAAATCGAGACATACAGAAAGCTCTCAATCTTGGCAATAAATGTTGAGAGCCACTTTGAGTATCAGTCAAGCAGGACACTAACAGCAGCAACAATAACAATATAAGGCACCTATGAAATATGAATGGGATTTGGGTCCCATCACCAAGATTATGTGCATGCAAATATTCAAAATATATTTGGACCAAGGAATTTCTAATAAGGAATACCATGCCATTTTCAAAGCGTTTTAGTTTATATTATTATTGTTGTTGTTATTATTAATATTCTAGTTTTGTATCTCCACAAAAAGATTGGCTTCAGGTTCAATTCAATTTTAATATTTATCTAATGTTGATTTTAAGTTGTATTCTTCCTTTCATGATGTGAGCTGCTTTGGTTCCAATCAAGCATTTGAATCAAGGATGCTGGGATTGATGCTGTCGCACACTAGGTCAGGGACACCTTTTCACCTAGCATTAAACCAGTAGGGTCCAGTAGCTTGTTTATAAAAGATAAATGCAAAAAGGGGGGAAAGGTATTTTCCAAAAGGCAGTAGAAAAGGTGCTATAAAATAGCAATAGTCCAGAATACAAAGATCAATAGTCCAAAATGGTAATGTCCATGAAAATCCAAGATATCAAAATACAGGAAATCCAAGTACAAGATACATGGAAACCAAAATAACAAAGTACAGGAAAATCCAAAGAGTCAAAGCATAGTCAATCCATAGCATGAAAACAAGAACTTAAGCAAGGCAAAAAATCTATTGAAAAACAGGCAAACTTGAGAGCAGGTCATGAACTACATTGTTGACGAAGTTGTCTGCTCTGAAGAGCCCCAGGAATCGGAACCTAATTTAAGCTCAAACCTGACCCAACAAACATGTGATCGTCTTTTTTTGCACCTGTGTTTCTCACGAATTCTTTCTGACCTTCTCATTAACCATTCCTTAGCTCTCTCTGGAAAGGTTAATGGGAAGGTCAGAAAGTTGTGTTTTTCACGAATTCTTTCTTACCTTTCCATTAACCTTTTCTTAGCTCTCTCTGGGGAGCCCCCGGTGGCGCAGTGGGTTAAAGCGCTGAGCTGCTGAGCTTGTTGACCGAAAGGTCGCAGGTTCGATTCCGGGGAGTGGCGTGAGCTTCCGCTGTCAGCCCTAGCTTCTGCCAACCTAGCAGTTCGAAAACATGCAAATGTGAGTAGATCAATAGGTACCACTCCGGCGGGAAGGTAACGGCGCTCCATGCAGTCATGCTGGACACATGACCTTGGAGGTGTCTATGGAAAACGCCGGCTCTTCAGCTTAGAAATGGAGATGAGCACCACACCCCAGAGACAGACATGACTGGACTTAATATCAGGGGACAGCCTTTACCTTTACTAGCTCTCTCTGTGCAGAGCCCTAATCTCTTTTCATGAGATAACTCCCCATTTTCAGAAGGCTGGGAAGGCCTGAGAAACTGATTCTCAAGGGAAACATCTTCTGTTTCTTCTGCAGCTGTGTACCCTGGCCTGTCTCTGTGACTGGGTTCTGGTGCAACTGCTTGGGAGTCAGCTGCATTAAAATCACTACTGAGTTGAAAAGTAATGAGTTTGAAGCCAGCCTGGGTTGGAGGAAACTCCCAGCCATTTATCTAGCTTGTTGACTACCTTTGCAGCCCGAAAGACAGTTGCATCTGTCAAGTAGGAAATTTAGGTACCGCTTATGCGGGGAGGCTAATTTAACTAATTTACAATGCCACAAAAATTTCCAGCAGCGTGCAAAAGAATAAGGAAGTACTCCATCGGTGTCACAAGTGGACGGTGAAGCGACAGCTCTTCTGGTGGCCGGAATTCGCGCATACCCTCATGAAACTGGAAAGTTTAATAGCTTCTGTGTGTCTGTCTATATATGTTGTGTGTCTAATTGGCATTGAATGTTTCCCATGTATATGTGCATTGTGATCCGCCCTGAGTCCCTTGCGGGGCGAGAAGGGTGGAATATAAATACTGTACTTAAATAATAAATAAATCTATGGCCTGCATTTCTGTCTCTGGTTCCACCTGAGGAACAGACTCAGTGAAAACCTCATCCTCTGAATCAGAATCCCCAACATCCCCAGCATCTGACTGCTGAGCCCCAACAGACGCTGCGTATCATTGAGGACAGGCCATCCCCAGCACTTCGAATTCAGAATGGAACATCTTGACATCCAGCGCAATGGTTTTTGTTTGGTGGTTATTATTATTATTATTATTATTATTAACTTTATTTGTACCCCGCTAGCATCTCCCGAAGGACTCAATGCAGCTTACAAAGGCCAAGGCCTCAATAAAACAACAGCATAACAAAAACACATAACTTAAAGCAAATCAAACAATAAAACAATAGCAGTAAACAATAAAAAAAGTACACCACGACACAATAAAACTAGGGCCGGGCCAAATGTGATGGGTACATATTAAAAAGTGCTGGGTGTGACAGGTGGTATGCTGGAATTTAGGGTAAGTGCAGTGTGCAGACAGTCTTAAAACTATGATAAAGTGCTCCTGGGACATATTGCTGGAGTTCCTATTCCGGAAAGGCACATCGGAACAGCCAGGTTCTTCCTAAAGACTGCCAATGTAGGGGCTTGTCTGATGTCTTTGGGGAGGGTGTTCCAAAGTCGGGGGGCCACCACAGAAAAGGCCCTGTCACGCGTCCCCACCAAACGCGCCTGTGACGCAGGTGGAATCGCAAGCAAGGCCTCTCCGGATGAGCGAAGAGAACGCGTGGGTTCGGAGACGGAGATGCGGTCATGCAGGTAGGCTGGTCCCAAACCGTTTAGGGCTTTGTAGGTAAGCACCTGCACCTTGAATTGGGTTCGGACAATAAACGGCAGCCAGTGGAGCTCCTTGAACAGGAGGTTGACCTCTCTCTGTAAGGAGCCCCAGTTAACATCCTGGCCGCCGCCCGTTGGACCAGTTGAAATTTCCGAACCGTTTTCAAGGGCAGCCCCATGTAGAGCGCATTACAGTAGTCCAATCTAGAGGTGACCAAGGCATGGACCACCCCGGCCAGATCAGCCTTTGCGAGGTACAGTCGCAGTTGGCGCACGAGTCTCAGTTGCACAAAGGCCCTCCCGGACACTGCCAACGCCTGAGCCTCAAGCGTGAGCGATGAATCCAAGAGGACTCCCAAACTGCGGACCTGTGGCTTCAGGGGGAGTGTAACCCCGTCCAGCACAGGTTGCCACCCTATACCCCGATCCGGTTTTCGATCGACCAGGAGGACCTCTGTCTTGTCGGGATTGATGTTCAGCTTGTTCTTCCTCATCCATCGAAGGTCTCCTCCACCGCAGGTGGCTGAAAGAGTTCCCCGACAACCCGAAACAGCTTCGAAGATCTATTGGCTACAGACGCTATACGGGCAGTCGTGAAAGATTCCCTGGCTAACCGTATAGCCACGGTATACGCCCTAAGAGAGGCTGTAGCCCGTGCTTGGTCAGATACGTCTCAAGATTTCCTCCATATGCGCTCTAGCCCCCTTCTCGTATGTTTCATCACAGCCAACTCCTCGGTGAACCAAGGAGATGGTGTGTCTCGACACAACGTGATGGGGCGTTCAGGAGCGATCGTATCTATCACCCTGGTCATCTCCCTGTTATAGTGATCAACCAAGGTGTCGACAGGATCGCAAAACTCCATGGCAGGAAAAACCCCAAGATTCCTTAGGAATCCCTCCGGATCCATCAGTCTCCTGGGGCAGACCATCTTAGTTTGTCCTCCACCCCTGCGGAGGTTGAGGGTCGCAGAAAGTCATCCTCTGAATCAGAATCCCCAGCATCTGACTGCTGAACCCCAACAGATGCTGCGTATCATCGAGGACAGGTCACCCCAGCATTTTGAATTCAGAATGGAACATCTTGACATCCAGTGCAATGGTTTTTGTTTGGAGATTTCGATAATGCTGTTTGCCAAAGGTGATTGAATAGCACCAAAAAGTGTGTTCTGTGCTCAAGCCTAGATCTTTCCAAGAGAGATCTTTCCAAGGCTGACTTGAGCGCTTCTGAATTTATGGGCAGCAACGGCAGAATGAAAAAGTACAGCCAACACACATTGTAGTTTTCCAGTAAACAATGAACGAGATTAGATCCATCTTTCTGCTTTCAAGTAGAAAGATACCCAAGGTTTCCCCCTAAGCCTTTTATCTGAATGGGTTGTCTGTCTTCTCGCGTTGTTTACCTGCACCAATCTTTCTCTCCAAAATGTTCTTGCAATCTGTTTAGAATTGGATGATCTGGCTCAACAATTCATGGTGCAATCTGTCTGCCTCTTGCTATGGCTCCTCCTGTCCTTTGTCCAGCTGGGAACGGATTCATACATTGAGAAATCAACCATTGAGAAGCCAGGCTCAAGGCCTTAAAGAAAGCAGCCCTGGATCAAGGTGATTTTATTATTCACAAA
Source organism: Anolis sagrei ordinatus (assembly GCF_025583915.1). NCBI lineage: Eukaryota > Metazoa > Chordata > Lepidosauria > Squamata > Anolidae > Anolis > Anolis sagrei. The sequence goes on along the minus strand of NW_026847549.1, from coordinate 5,511,109 downwards.
TAAGCAAATCTATGTAAATAAAAATGTAATGTTCGTTTGTGGGATTAACAGAACTCAAAAACCACAGGACGAATTGACACCAAATTTGGACACAAGACACCTAACAACCCAATGTATGTCCTTCACTCAAAAAATTGATTTTGTCATTTGGGAGTTGTCGTTGCTGGGATTTATAGTTCACCTACAATCAAAGAGCATTCTGAACTCCACCAATGATGGAATTGAACCAAACATGGCACACAGAACTCCCATGACTAACAGAAAATACTGGAAGGGTTTGGTGGGCAGTGTCCTTTGGTTTTGGAGTTGTAGTTCACCTACATCCAGAGAGCACTGTGGACTCAAACAATGATGGATCTGGACCGACGATGGAATTGAACCAAACTTGGCACACAGTTCTCCCATGACCAACAGAAAATACTGGAAGGGTTTGGTGGGCAGTGTCCTTTGTATCAGAGTATTGAAACTTTGCCAGCGGAAGGATTGTGTTTCAGAAATCAGGACTCTGCAAGCTTTTAGTTACAACAGAAAACTAAGTTTACTAAGTACATCTATACACGTCCATTCACAGCAAGCAACAGACAGGAACTACAAGGCACAAACAACAGTCTCTGAACATCTGCTTATCTGACTTCTGGCTGAGACCAGATCCTCCCTCTTCTTCCCAGCCAGAGAACACGTTATCTCATTTCTGTCAAGGTTACATTTTCTCTGCCTCAGCACTATGTTTTCTTAATACACAAAAGAGCAGAATAGAATCCATCTTGAAATACATCTTAATCCATCTTGAATTACATAGAAACACATTGAAAAACACACATGCATAACTCAATAATCTTGACACTTTGGCTTTGGGAGTTGTAGTTCACCTACATCCAGAGATCACTGTGGACTCAAACAATGATGGATCTGGACCAACGATGGAATTGAACCAAACTTGGCACACAGTTCTCCCATGACCAACAGAAAATACTGGAAGGGTTTGGTGAGCAGTGTCCTTTGGTTTTGGGAGTTGTAGTTCACCTACATCCAGAGATCACTGTGGACTCAAACAATCACCAACAATGGAATTGAACCAAACTTGGCACATAGAACTCCCATGACCAACAAAAAAATCCTGGAAGGGTTTGGTGGGCACTGACCTTGAGTTTGGGAGTTGTAGTTCACCTACATCCAGAGAGCACTGTGGACTCAATAATAATGGATCTGGACCAAACTTGGCATGAATAGCTCCTATGACCAACAGAAAATACTGGAAGAGAATGGTGGGCATTGACCTTGAGTTTTGGAGTTGTAGTTCACCACATCCAGAGAGCACTGTGGACTCAAACAATGATAGATCTGGACCAAACTTGGCACAGATACTCAATATGCGAACACTGGTGGAGTTTGGTGGAAAATAGACCTTGACATTTGGGAGTTGTAGTTGCTGGGATTTATAGTTCACCTACATCAAAGAGCATTCTGAACCCCCCCACTCACGATAGAATTGGGCCAAACTTCCTACACAGAACCCCCAGGACCAACAGAAAATACTATATTTTCTGGTGGTCTTTGGTGACCCCTATGCCACCCCCTCGTGATAGAATTGGGCCAAACCACCCACACAGAACCCCTTTGTGGGCCACAGCAACGCGTGGCAGGGGACGGCTAGTCACATATAAATGTTTTCTTGAGGACAAAATTCCTAGGGTGATATCAATCAACGCAAAACACCAATAGTAATATTGGTCACCCAGTGGGTTTTCATGGCCAAGTGGGATTTGAACCTTCATCTTTTGGACTTTTCTGTCCAATGCTCAAACTACAACCAATCTTCCAACAGCTTGGGAAAATATTCTTAACTAGCTGTAGCCAACCTTCCCTCTTTCTCTCCTTTCTTCCCTTTTATTCTTTCCTTCTCTCCTTCCTTCCTCCCCCCTTTCCCTTCCTCTTTCTCACTTTCTTCCTTCTCTACCTATTCTTGGACTGCAACTCCCAGCAGTCCTCCTGATCGATCTACCTACCTATCTATATCTATCTATCTCTATCTAATCTATCTGGAGGATTGCTGGGAGTTGCAGTCCAGGAATAGGAAATTGGACATATGCAGGGATTGGGATGCTCTCAAGGATATCCAAGGAGAAGAAAGCTTGCATCTTGGAAGCAGTGCATTTGGATCCTTCTCCTCCCCTAAAGGGTCTGGTCTAGGGAATGCTGGGAGCTGTAGTCCGGAAGAGAATGTGGATATGCTATTATGAGATTTGTTTGCCGGGGGAGACGTTTTTGCGCATTCACTGTAGCATATTTTTGCTTTTTTGGAGTTTTAAGTTTCTTCACCAAATTGGGAGGGAGAGCCAAGACTCCAGAGGACAGGAGCAGGATTGAAAACCATATTGACAGATTAGAGAGATGATGGCCAAAACTAACAAAATGAAGTTCAACAGTGACAAATGCAAGATACTCCACTTAGGCAGAAAAAACGAAATGCAAAGATACAGAATGGGGGATGCATGGCTTGAGAGCAGTACGTGTGAAAAAGATCTTGGAGTCCTCGTGGACAACAAGTTAAACATGAGCCAGGAATGTGATGTGGCGGCAAAAAAAGCCAATGGGATTTTGGCCTGCATCAAGAGGAGCATAGTGTCTAGATCTAGGGAAGTCATGCTCCATGCTCTATTCCACCTTGGTTAGACTACACCTGGAATATTGTGTCCAATTCTGGGCACCACAATTCAAGAGAGATATTGACAAGCTGGAATGTGTCCAGAGGAGGGCGACTAAAATGATCAAGGGTCTGGAGAACAAGCCCTATGAGGAGCGGCTTAAGGAGCTGGGCATGTTTAGCCTGAAGAAGAGAAGGCTGAGAGGAGATATGATAGCCATGTATAAATATGTGAGAGGAAGCCACAGGGAGGAGGGAGCAAGCTTGCTTCCCTGGAGACTAGGACGCAAGGAACAATGGCTTCAAACTACAAGAGAGGAGATTCCATCTGAACATGAGGAAGAACTTCCTGACTGTAAGAGCCGTTCAGCAGTGGAACTCTCTGCCCCGGAGTGTGGTGGAGGCTCCTTCTTTGGAAGCTTTTAAACAGAGGCTGGATGGCCATCTGTCAGGGGTGATTTGAATGCAATATTCCTGCTTCTTGGCAGATGGGGTTGGACTGGATGGCCCATGAGGTCTCTCCAACTCTAGGATTCTATGATCCAAGCTCTCCCAACAGATACAGATTACTCACTGGCAACGGATAGGTGTCCTGTGTCCAAATTTGGTATGTATTCATCTGTAGTTTTTGAGTTAATGTAATCTCACAATTAACAACCTTATTTTATTTAAAATAGATATTTATGGGCAATACACGTACCTCGAACATCCACAGTGGCATTTTGACGTTCTCTTTGCTCAAAAGAAGTCTAACCTCCTGTGGTTTTGTTATCATCCATCGAATGGAGTTGTATTGGTGAGAGTACACCATATTTGAACATGGCTTCCTGGGCCCAGGGAGACACACGATGTCGATGGCAAAATTACTGAATTTGTTCCACTTAAAGATGTAACGGTTCCAACTTCCTAAGCTGCGACCCCCTTAATACAGTTCTCAGTGTTGATTGGAATTGAACCAACGACACAGACCCATGACCAACAGAAAATACTGGAAGGGTTCACATTGACCTTGAGTTTTGGAGTTGTAGTTCACCTACATCCAGAGAGCACTGTGGACTCAAACAATGATGGATCTGGACCTAACTTGGCACAAATACTCAATATGCCCAAATGTGGCATTCGGGGAAAATAGATCTTGACATTTGGGAGTTGTAGTTGCTGGGATTTATAGTTTGCCTACCATCAAAGAGCATTCTGAACTCCACCAATGATGGAATTTAACCAAACCTGGCACACAGAAGTCCCACGGCCAACAGAAAATACTGGAAGGGTTTGGTGGGCACTGACCTTGAGTTTGGGAGTTGTAGTTCACCTACATCCAGAGAGCCCTGTGGACTCAAACAATGATGGATCTGGACCTAACTTGGCACAAATACTCAATATGCCCAAATGTGGCATTTGGGGGAAAATAGATCTTGACATTTGGGAGTTGTAGTTGCTGGGATTTATAGTTCACCTACAATCAAAGAGCATTCTGAACCACCAACGATGGAATTGAAGTAAACTTGGCACACAGAACTCCCATGACCAACAGAAAATACTGGAAAGGTTTGGTGTGCATTGACCTTGAGTTTGGGAGTTGTAGTTCACCTATATCCAGAGAGCACTGTGGACTCAAACAATGATGGATCTGGACCAAACTTGGCACGAATATTCCATATGCACAAATATGAGATTTTGTCATTTGGGAGTTGTAGTTGCTGGGATTTATAGTTCGCTTACAATCAAAGAGCATTCTGAACTCCACCAATGATGGAATTCAACCAAACTTGGCACACAGAACTCCCATGACCAACAGAAAATACTGGAAGGGTTTGGTGGGCATGGACCTTGAGTTTTGGAGTTGTAGTTCACCTACATCCAGAGAGCACTGTGGACTCAAACAATGATAGATCTGGACCAAACTTGCCACGAATACCCAATATGCCCAAATGTGGTGTTTGGGGAAAATAGATCTTGACATTTGGGAGTTGTAGTTGCTGAGATTTATAGTTTACCTACCATCAAAGAGCATTCTGAACCCCATCAATGATAGAATTGGCCCAAACTTCCCACTCAGAACCCCCATGACCAACACAACATACTGTGTTTTCTGATGGTGTTTGGCGACCCCTCTAACATCCCCTCGCGACCCCCTCAGGGGTCCCGACCCCCAGGTTGAGAACCACTGATCTAGCCGAATTGAATAATTATATGCCACAACGTTGAAAGGTCCTCCCAACGTCAAAGGTACGCTTCACCTGTCCAAAGGCAGTACGGCCTGGCACTCGCCGGCAGACGCATTACGATTGATTTGGATTTAAGCTTGAGTGGATTAGTTTGTGGAGTCAGATGCATGGAGATGGCACACAGGAGGAGGAAAACAATGTCAGCCGGTGGGACAAATCGGGCATTACGTACAAGAGGTTCAGGCTTTACGCTATATATAAAAGCAGGTAAGTGCCGTGGCTTAACCCTTGCTTTGCTAACTTGCAACCGCTAAAAGGGCTCCTTTCGAGCGAGTTTCCAGGGAATAGATTACCCTTCTCACCCCGCAGGGGACTCAGGGCGGATTACAGTGTACACATATATGGCAAACATACAATGCCAATTTTTGACATACAAACATATACAGACATACACAGAGGCTATTTAACTTTTTCTGGCCGCCAGGGGAGCTGTCGCTTTCATCGTCCATCTGCGACGCTGATGAAGCACTTCCGCATTCCCGCTGCTTTGAGGGAGTCTTCTTTATGGCCTCATAAATCAGTTAATTTAGCCTCCCCACACTTTAAGGTGGTACCTTATTTTCCTACTTGACAGATGCAACAGTCTTTCGGGTTGCAAAGGTCGACAACAGGCTACACACAATTGGTTGGAAACCCACTCCAACCTGGGCTGGCTTTGAACTCATGACCTTTTGGTCAGAGTGATCTTAATGCAGCTGACACTCAACCAGTTGCTTGTTTGAAAATTTCAAAACTCTAACAAAACTCTCAAAATTTCATTATAAATGGCAGTTCCTAATTGGTTCTGTCATTAAAATCACCAATAATGAAATAATAATTAAATTGAAAGTTTTGTTAGAGTTCTGAAATTTTCACCACCAGAACTTTAGTTTTGTAAGTACTTTAGAACCATTTAGAACCATGGATTGCCCAAGCCTAGTTGGAAACCCACTCCAACCCGGGCTGGCTTCGAACTCATTTTGGTCAGAGTGATCTTAATGCAGCTGACACTCAGCCAGCTGCGCCACAATCCCGGTGCTAAGGTCAGATTTGGTGAGTGATTGCCTTTCACAGAATCACAGGAGGGGTGGGACCCCAAAGATCGTCTAGTCCAGCCCCATGTTGCAATGTGGGATGACACAATCCAAGCCCTCCCGGCAGATGATGTCCAAAGTATGAATTAGATTGACAAAGAAGCAAAGAGCTGTTTACAGCGAAAAGACTAGCCTTACGATCCTGGACTCTCCTCCTTTAAGGGTGTGTGTAAACCAGGCATGGGCAAACTTGGGCCATCCAGGTGTTTGGACTTGCAATGTCAAGAGGAAGGTACATCAAACCAACACTGACTGGGACTGCCTTCAATTTGGAAATTGATGTCCTCATGGTGAAAGAACAGGCAGATCAAGAATCGGGCTTCACAGCCACCTACAGACTCACTGAGTATGATGGAAGGCCATCATACTCAGACAACAAGGGATCGCCTAAAAGAGAAGAGAGGTGTCTTGATTCAGCCTGACATGCAACAAAAATATTATTGCAATAACAACTACATACAGTAGAGTCTTGCTTATTCAACATAAGTGGGCTGGCAGAACGTTGGATAAGCAAAAATGTTGGATAATAAGGACTTGGACTTAGGTGATCCCTCGTTGCCTGAGTAGGATTGTTTTCCAAGATCGGTGTCCTGGTGGTGGGTCCGTAGGTGACTGTGGAGCCCTATTCTTGATCTGCATGTTCTCCCACAATGAGGGCATCGGTTTCCAGGTAGAAGGCAGTCCCGGTTGGTTGGCTTGACGCGCCTTCCTCTGGCACGTTTCTCTCTTTCACCCTCCATTTGTGCCTCTTCAAATTCTGCAGCACTGCTGGTCACAGCTGACCTCCAGCTGGAGTGCTCAAGGGACAGGGCTTCCCAGTTCTCAGTGTCTATGCCAGAGTTTTTAAGGTTGGCTTTGAGCCCATCTTTAAATCTCTTTTCCTGCCCACCAACATTCCATTTTCCATTCTTGAGTTCGGAGTAGAGCAACTGCTTTGGGAGACGGTGGTCGGGCATCCGGACAACATCGCTGGTCCAGCGGAGTTGATGGTGGAGGACAATTGCTTCAATGCTGGTGGTCTTCTTCGAGCAACTGCTTTGGAAGACGGTGGTCGGGCATCTAGACAACGTAGCCAGTCCAGGGGAGTTGATGGCGGAGGACCATTGCTTCAGTGCTGGTGGTCTTTGCTTCTTCCAGCACGCTGATTTGCCCGCTTGTCTTCCCAAGAGATTTGCAGGATTTTTCGGAGGCAGCACTGATGGAATCATTCCAGGAGTTGCATGTGACGTCTGTAGACAGTCCACGTCTCGCAGGCGTAGAGCAGGGTTAGGAGGACCATCGCTTCAATGCTGGTGGTCTTTGCTTCTTCCAGCACGCTGGCATTTGCCCGCTTGTCTTTCCAAGAGATTTGCAGGATTTTTCGGAGGCAGCACTGATGGAATCATTCCAGGAGTTGCATGTGACGTCTGTAGACAGTCCACGTCTCGCAGGCGTAGAGCAGGGTTAGGAGGACCATCGCTTCAATGCTGGTGGTCTTTGCTTCTTCCAGCACGCTGGCATTTGCCTGCTTGTTTTCCCAAGAGATTTGCAGGATTTTTCGGAGGCAGCACTGATGGAATCATTCCAGGAGTTGCATGTGACGTCTGTAGACAGTCCACGTCTCGCAGGCGTAGAGCAGGGTTAGGAGGACCATCGCTTCAATGCTGGTGGTCTTTGCTTCTTCCAGCACGCTGGCATTTGTCTGCCTGTCTTCCCAAGAGATTTGCAGGATTTTTCGGAGGCAGCACTGATGGAATCATTCCAGGAGTTGCATGTGACGTCTGTAGACAGTCCACGTTTCGCAGGCGTATAGCAGGCTTGGGAGGACAATAGCTTTATAAACAAGCACTTGGTTTCTTCCAGCACGCTGACATTTGTCCTCCTGTCTTCCCAAGAGATTTGCAGGATTTTCCGGAGGCAGCACTGAAGGAATCATTCCAGGAGTTGCATGTGACATCTGTAGACAGTCCACGTCTCACAGGCATATAGCAGGGTTGGGAGGAACACTTCAATGCTGGTGGTCTTTGCTTCTTCCAGCACGCTGGCATTTGCCCGCTTGTCTTTCCAAGAGATTTGCAGGATTTTTCGGAGGCAGCACTGATGGAATCATTCCAGGAGTTGCATGTGATGTCTGTAGACAGTCCACGTCTCGCAGGCGTAGAGCAGGGTTAGGAGGACCATCACTGCAATGATGGTGGTCTCTGCTTCTTCCAGCACAATGGCATTTGCCCGCTTGTTTTCCCAAGAGATTTGCAGGATTTTTCGGAGGCAGCGCTGATGGACTCGTTCCAGGAGTTGAGTGTGACATCTGTAGACAATTCCCGTCTCGCAGGCGTAGAGCAGGGTTAACAGGACCATCGCTTCAATGCTGGTGGTCTTTGCTTCTTATAGCACGCTGTCGATGTTGACTTTGGTGGAGAGGTGGCTGCCAAGGGAGCGGAAATGGTCCACATTTTCTAATGTTACACCATTAAGTCTGCAGGCGTTAGAGCAGGGGTGAACAGCTGCCATCGCTTCAAGCTGGTGGTCTTTGCTTGTATATCGGTGTCGATGTTGACTTTGGGAGAGGTGGCTGCCAAGGGAGCGGAAATGGTCCACATTTTCTAATGTTACACCATTAAGCTGTATTTCTGGCATTGGGGAGGGATTGGCCGGTGAACAACAACAACCACCACCACCACTAAATATAGTTCCTACTCATTGGTTCAGAGCCAGGCCTGACCCGCAGTCTTTCCAAGCAACTATTACAAGGCTGTTTTGGGATAAACCTATTAAGACAATAGATTACCATCAGAGCCGACATAATGAGCTATGTTTAGCTCCAATAGGATGTGTTATATATAAACACACAACATATGTGGAAACAAAGACGCATTCAACCGCAGGCTCAATGGAATGATGCCCTCCCTGTTTGCTGCTTTTGTTTCTGTGTTATACAAAATAAAAAACTTATTTATGTTGTCCCTAAAACTCAGGACAAACAGGTATTGACACTCTTTGCAAAACTGAAGTGTGGGCTCCTTGATTCCAGGACTGCTGAGAAAAGAAAAATAACAAGGGAGGAAATGATTGAAAAGGGAGATGTGGTCATTTCTCGAAATGGAAAATTCCCAGCTTGGCCCTAATCCTAGAATGGGGATTGCACTCTGTGTCACGCGTGACCATGTGTTTCCATGACCAAGCCAGAATTCGAACCCTAGTCTCCAGTGATGTAGTCCAGAGCTCAAACCACTACACAACACTCTGTCTTTCTCTATACACATACATACATATCTATGTATCATTTATATCTATTTACACACCAATCTATCATCTATCTAACTAAACATAGATAACACCTATCTATACATACACACACACACATTTATCAATCTGTCAATCAAGAGGAAACAAACAAGGACATCTAATCACCTCTCAACAAAAGCTTGCTCCAGGCACTGTCAGGCCATTATATGCTAATCAAGGTGGTCAGTTGAAACAGTCACACCTAGCACCAGCAGACAATGTATGTATATGTATATCTGTATAATAATATATATGTACACATACACCTCTATGAATACACCTATCTCCCTACCTACACACCCACCTACACACAACACCGAAATACAACACCACCTGAGCTCTGCAAGCACAGCATTTTTCCGAATGAAGCAGAGAGTGTTTGAGGACCGGGACATCCGTAGGGATACCAAGGTGCTTGTTTATAAAGCTATTGTCCTCCCAACCCTGCTCTATGCCTGTGAGATGTGGACTGGCTACAGACGTCACATGCAACTCCTGGAACGATTCCATCAGTGCTGCCTCCGGAAAATCCTGCAAATCTCTTGGGAAGACAAGGACAAATGTCAGCGTGCTGGAAGAAGCAAAGACCACCAGCACTGAAGCGAATGTCCTCTGCCATCAACTCCACTGGACCGGCCATGTTGTCTGGATGCCCGACCACCACCTCCCAAAGCAGTTGCTCTACTCTGAACTCAAGAAGGGAAAACAGAATGTTGGAGGACAGGAAAAGAGATTTAAAGATGGGGTTAAAGCCAACCTTAAAAACTCTGGCATAGACACTGAGAACTGGGAAGCCCTGGCCCTTGAGCTCCAGCTGGAGGTCAGCTGTGACCAGCAGTGCTGCAGAATTTGAAGAGGCATGAATGGAGGGTGAAAGAGAGAAACGTGCCAAGAGGAAGGCGTGTCAAGCCAACCCCGACCAAGACTGCCTTCCACCTGGAAACCAATGCCCTCACCGCGGGAGAAGATGCAGGTCAAGAATCGGGCTCCACAGCCACATACGGACCCAGAAGACAATCATCCTCGGAAAGCGAGGGATCGTCTAAGTAAGTAAGTAAGTAATTAACACCCACCTAAACTCTATCTACATACATCTAAGTATGATTGACTCACATCCGTACACACTTATCAGTCATTGATCTATCTATCTATCTATCTATCTATCGAATAATATTTATATACACATACACCTCTATGTACACACCTATCTCTCTACCTACACACACATCTATACTCTTATCTATACACTTCTAAGTATAATTTACCTACATCCATGCACAGCTATCAATCCTCCATCTAGATATCCAATAATATTTATGTACAGGTACACAACACATCTATGTACACACCTCCCTTTCTCCCTACCTACACACCCACCTATACTCTTCTCTATAGAAGCCCCTCCTTAAAGGCACAGGCACCCTTTTAATCCAGGCAGGGCTGGCTCTGCTCCCAAGCGGGCCCTCCTCCGACCTGAACCTCCTCCCAGGCGCCGGGGATCCCTTTCTGACGCTCGCCCTCCTCCTGGCGACACGCGTTAAGCAGCTCCTGCTGCATTCACACGTTACGCGCCTCCATTCCCGGGTCAGGAGGTCTCGCGCCGCCTCCTTCACGCCCCCCTCCTTTGGGACCTCCCTTTGCACGTGTTTCCTTCCCTCCCGGGGAGCGGTCCGCGCTCAGTTGGGTCCAGGAGGAGGGCGACACGCGTGTACACAGCCATGTCTGCCGACCCGGGTCGTGCGAACGGCGTTCCTGGGGTTCCTCCCAGCGAATCGGACCCCCTGCGCCGCCGGAGGTACACGCAGGACAATTTCGGTGAGTGTTTACACTCGTGCAAGGGTTTTGCACGTGTGAATGGGGATGAGATGCGTGTTCTGGGCTTTGTATGGTTTTCCCCCCCTATCCCTACATAATTCAATATCCTCTCATTCACAATAGGCTCTTTTCCACCCCTTTGCATGCATTTTTATATTAAAATAGACACGTGTCAATTTCTGCACGTGTGAATGGGGTTGAGATGCGTGTTCTGGGCTTTGTATGGTTTTCCCCCCCTATCCCTACATAATTCAATATCCTCTCATTCACAATAGGCTCTTTTCCACCCCTTTGCATGCATTTTTATATTAAAATAGACACGTGTCAATTTCTGCATGTGTGAATGGGGTTGAGATGCGTGTTCTGAGATTAGTATGGGTTTTTTCTATCCCTACATAATTTTTCCATCATGTTTTCAATATCCTCCCATTCACAATGGACTTTTTTCCACCCCTCTGCATGCATTTCTAGTATCAAAATAGACACGTGTCAATTTTCTGCACGTGTGAATGGGGCTAAGATGCGTGTTCTGGGCTTAGTATGGTTTTTTCCTATCCCTACATAATTTTTCCACCGTGTTTTCAATATCATTCCATTCACAATGGACTTTTTTCCACCCCTCTGCATGCATTTCTAGTATCAAAATAGACACGTGTCAAATTTCTGCACGTGTGAATGGGACTGAGATTCGTGTACTGGGCTTAGTATGGTTTTTTCCCCTCCCCACATAATTTTTCCATCATGCTTTCAATATCATTCCATTCACAGTGGACTTTTTTCCACCCTTCTGCATGCATTTCTAGTATCAAAATAGACACGTGTCTATTTCTGCACGTGTGAATGGGGCTGAGATGCGTGTTCTGGGCTTAGTTTGGGTTTTTTCCTATCCCTACATAATTTTTCCATCATGCTTTCAATATCCTCCCATTCACAATGGACTTTTTTCCACCCCTCTGCATGCATTTCTAGTATCAAAATAGACACGTGTCAATTTTCTGCACATGTGAATAGGTTTGAGATGCGTGTTCTGGGCTTAGTATGGTTTTTTCCTATCTCTACGTAATTTTTCCATCATGTTTTCAATATCATTCCATTCACAATGGACTTTTTTCCACCCCTCTGCATGCATTTCTAGTATCAAAATAGACACGTGTCAAATTTCTGCATGTGTGAATGGGGTAGAGATGCGTGTTCTGGGCTTGGTATGTTTTTTTTCCTATCCCTACACAAATTTTCCACCGTGTTTTCAATATCTTTCCATTCACAATGGGCTTCTTTTCCACCCCTCTGCATGTATTATTGATATTAACACCCCTCTACATGCATTTATGATACTAAAATAGACACGTGTCAACTTCTGCACGTGTAAATGGGGCTGAGATGCGTGTTCTGGACTTAGTATGTTTTTTTCCTATCCCTACATAATTTTTCCATCATGTTTTCAATATCCTCCCGTTCACAATGGACTTTTTTCCCTCTGCATGCATTTCTAGTATCAAAATAGACACGTGTCAAATTTCTGCACGTGTGAATGGGGTTGAGATGCGTGTTCTGGGCTTAGTATACCTACATAATTTTTCCACCGTGTTTTCAATATCCTCCCATTCACAATGGACCTTTTTCCACCCCTCTGCATGCATTTCTGATACTCACATCCATGTTACAAAGTGTTCCTTGCATTAGGTATCATTTCCTTCCTTCTACGCGCATCTTCCTAACATGTAACGTGTGAACGTGGCACTTTGTTGCTTTTTCGCCATTTTCCTAAATGTTGATGAAGTAGATTAAGAGATGGACATGGGATGGAGTGCAGAGTAAACTCAGAAAGGTCTCAATCTTGCAACGAATGTTGGGTCAAGCAGGACGTAAACAACAACAACAACAATATAAGGCACATAAGAAATATTAATGAGATTTGGGTCCCATCTCACAAGATTTATCATTTTTTGTCCAATCAAGCGATCAATCTTCTTCTTCGACAATCCCTTGTAGCTCGAGGATGATGGTCCTCCAAGTCCAGTGTCTTGGTGGTAGGTCCATAAGTGACCGTGGAGTCCTATTCTTGACACGCATGTTCTCCCGCAGTGAGGACATCGGTTTCCAGATGGAAGGCAGTCCTGATCAGGGTTGACTTGACACAACTTCCTCTTGGCACGTTTCTCCCTTTCACCCTCCATTCGTGCCTCTTCGAATTCTGCAGCACTGCTGGTCACAGCTGACCTCCAGTTAGAGCTCTCAAGGGCCAGGGCTTCCCAGTTCTCAGTGTCTATGCCAGAGTTTTTAAGGTTGGCTTTGAGCCCATCTTTAAATCTCTTTTCCTGTCCTCCAACATTCTGTTTTCCGTTCTTGAGTTCGGAGTAGAGCAACTGCTTTGGGATATGGTGGTCGGGCATCCGGACAACGTGGCTGGTCCAGAGGAGTTGATGGTGGAGGACCATCGCTTCAATGCTGGTGGTCTTTATTCTTCCAACACGCTGATATTTCCCCGCCTGTTTTCCCAAGAGATTTGCAGGATTTTTCAGAGGCAACACTGATGTAATCGTTCTAGGAGTTGAGTGTGACGTCTGTAGACAGTCCACGTTTCACAGGCATAGAACAAGGTTGGGAGGACAATAGCTTTATTGACAATACCCTTGGTCTCCCTACGGATGTGTGTATATATAATATTTATATACACATACACATCTGTGTACACACACCTATCTCCCTACCTGCACACTCACCTATACTAATTCCACATATCTATTACTTACCTACATCCATGAACACCTATCCATCCATCCTCCCTCTCCCTCCCCCCGTGTGTGTGTTTGTGTGTGTGTGTGTGTATAATATTTATGTACACGTACACACACCTATCTCCCTACCTACACACCTGACATTTGTCCGACTCTCTTCCCAAGAGATTTGCAGGATTTTTCGGAGGCAACGCTGATGAAATCTTTCCAGGAGTTGCATGTGCATCTGTAGACAGTCCACGTTTCGCAGGCATAGAACAAGGTTGGGAGGACAATAGCTTTATTGACAATACCCTTGGTCTCCCTACGGATGTGTGTATATATAATATTTATATACACATACACATCTGTGTACACACACCTATCTCCCTACCTGCACACTCACCTATACTAATTCCACATATCTATTACTTACCTACATCCATGAACACCTATCCATCCATCCTCCCTCTCCCTCCCCCCCGTGTGTGTGTTTGTGTATAATATTTATGTACACGTACACACACCTATCTCCCTACCTACACACCTGACATTTGTCCGCCTCTCTTCCCAAGAGATTTGCATGATTTTTCGGAGGCAACGCTGATGGAATCGTTCCAGGAGTTGAGTGTGACATCTGTAGACAGTCCACGTTTTGCAGGCATATAGCAGGGTTGGGAGGACAATGGCTTTATAAACAAGCAGCTTGGTATCCCTACGGATGTCCCGGTCCTCAAACACTCTCTGCTTCATTCAGAAGATTGTTGCACTCGCAGAGCTCAGGCGGTGTTGTATTTCGGTGTTGATGTTGACTTTTGTGGAGACAACACACAACAACAACAATATAAGGTATTTTTATGTTCACATACACTTTTATGTGCATACCTATCTCCCTACATACACACCCTATGCAGGTGAGAAGAGTGGGGTAGAAATGCTGTAAATAAATGTAAATAAATAAATACACATCTACACACATCTAAGTATGATTTACCTACATCCATGCACACCTATCAGTCATTGATCTATCTATTTATCTATCTATCTATCTATTGAATAATATTTATGTACACATCTGTGTACACACGCCTATCTCCCTACCTGCACACTCACCTATACTAATTCCACATATCTATTACTTACCTACATCCATGAACACCTATCCATCCATCCTCCCTCCCCCTCTGTGTGTGTGTGTGTGTGTAATATTTATGTACACATACACATCTGTGCACATACACCTATTTCCCTACCTGTGCAGTCACCTATACTAATTCCACATATCTATTACTTACCTACATCCATGAACACCTATCCATCCATCCTCCCTCCCTCCCCCTCTGTGTGTGTTTGTGTGTGTGTATAATATTTATGTACATATACACATCTGTGTACACACACCTATCTCCCTACCTGCACACTCACCTATACTAACTCCACATATCTATTACTTACCTACATCCATGAACACCTATCCATCCATCCTCCCTCCCCCCCCTGTGTGTGTTTGTGTGTGTGTATAATATTTATGTACATATACACATCTGTGTACACACACCTATCTCCCTACCTGCACACTCACCTATACTAACTCCACATATCTATTACTTACCTACATCCATGAACACCTATCCATCCATCCTCCCTCCCTCCCTCCCTCTTTGTGTATGTGTGTGTGTGTGTATATAATATTTATGTACACATACACATCTGTGTACACACACCTATCTCCCTACCTGCACACTCACCTATACTAACTCCACATATCTATTACTTACCTACATCCATGAACACCTATCCATCCATCCTCCCCCCACTCTGTGTGTGTGTGTAATAATTATGTACACATACACATCTGTGTACACACCCTATCTTCCTACCTGTGCACTCACCTATACTAACTCCACATATCTATTACTTACCTACATCCATGAACACGTATCCATTCATCCTCCCTCCCTCCCCCCTGTGTGTGTGTGTAATATTTATGTACACATACACATCTGTGTACACACACCTATCTCCCTACCTGAACACTCACCTATACTAACAACACATATCAATTACTTACCTATATCCATGAACACCTATCCATCCATCCTCCCCCCACTCTGTGTGTGTGTGTAATAATTATGTACACATACACATCTGTGTACACACCCTATCTTCCTACCTGTGCACTCACCTATACTAACTCCACATATCTATTACTTACCTACATCCATGAACACGTATCCATTCATCCTCCCTCCCTCCCCCCTGTGTGTGTGTGTAATATTTATGTACACATACACATCTGTGTACACACACCTATCTGCCTACCTGAACACTCACCTATACTAACAACACATATCAATTACTTACCTATATCCATGAACACCTATCCATCCATCCTCCCCCCACTCTGTGTGTGTGTGTAATAATTATGTACACATACACATCTGTGTACACACCCTATCTTCCTACCTGTGCACTCACCTATACTAACTCCACATATCTATTACTTACCTACATCCATGAACACGTATCCATTCATCCTCCCTCCCTCCCCCCTGTGTGTGTGTGTAATATTTATGTACACATACACATCTGTGTACACACACCTATCTCCCTACCTGCACACTCACCTATACTAGTTCCACATATTTATCTCCCTCTATGATTGTCAGGAGAGGCCCTGCTCTCGGTCCCACCTCCTTCGCAAGCATGACTGCTGGGGACAAGAGACAGGACCTTCTCAGTGTCAGCCCCTCAACTGTGGAACACATATCGCCCTCTGTGA
This sequence comes from Anolis sagrei ordinatus, assembly GCF_025583915.1. NCBI lineage: Eukaryota > Metazoa > Chordata > Lepidosauria > Squamata > Anolidae > Anolis > Anolis sagrei. Next base: position 5,494,586 of record NW_026847549.1, on the reverse strand, counting down.
TCTGCCTCAGAGGTTAAGATTGTCGGGGGAGACCCTGCTCTCGGTCCCACCTCCTTCGCAAGCGTGACTGGTGCGGATAAGAGACAGGACCTTCTCAGTGGTGGCCCCTCAATTGTGAAACACATATCTCCCTCTATGATCTGCCTCGAAGGTTAAGATTGTCGGGAGAGGCCCTGCTCTCGGTCCCACCTCCTTCGCAAGCGTGACTGGTGCAAACAAGAGACAGGACCTTCTCAGTGGTGGCCCCTCAACTGTGAAACACATATCTCCCTCTATGATCTGCCTCGGAGGTTAAGATTGTCAGGAGAGGCCCTGCTCTCGGTCCCACCTCCTTCACAAGCGTGACTGGTGGGGACAAGAGGCAGAGCCTTCTCAGTGGTGGCCCTTCACCCAGTGATATTGTATTGCCTGCTCCCTCTTTGCCTTCAGGAAAAAACTAAAAACATGGCTTTGGGAACGGGGTTTTGGTCAATAATGGGAACAGTGCAATAAGAGACTATAAATTGACGTAATGACGACTCGGACTGGCCCTGGAATGTGACGTGGATTGTGTGATTTTAATTGTTGTTTTAATGTTATGTTTTAATTGGTTGGTTTTTAATGTTTTGTTTATTCATCGCTGTATACATGCGGCACCAAATTGCTGCCTTTGTAAGGCAGCCCTGAGTCCTCTTCAGGGTTGAGAATGGTAAATAAATTAATAAGCAGATTGAATTAATATAACAATAATTATAAAGGGCATATGTAACATATATGGGATATAAATGAAACATCTTGGGTCTCAATCAAGAGATAAAAGTGGGATATAAATAATAAAGATGATGGTGATAGGTGCATAAGAAACATAAATAAATATAACAGTAGCAATAATAATTATAAGATGCATATGGAACAAATGAATCTTGGGATAATAATAATTATTATTATTATTATTATTATTATTATTATTATTGAAGTGCATATGAAACATAACAATAACAATAATGTGCATATGAAACATAAATAAAAACATAATAATAATAATAATAATAATAATAATAATAATAATAATGTACTCTAAATGAAATTTGTGCTTAGACTTCCATCTCCAAGATAGCTAATGACGTTTATGCAAATACTCCAAAAGTGACTCTCGTTCGCCCCGGGGAATTTATAGTCCGCGGCTCTTGCAGATTAGCAGTGACCTACTTCTTGGTAAACCTGGCTGGGATCAATGGGGAGGATTGCCTTGGAGTCAAAGGGTAGTTTCTATCCAGGGCAGGGATGCCAAGGCCATGTTCTTCCTGGGAGCTCTAGTTTGCCGAGGAACCAGACCTTAGAAAACCACAACTCCCATTGCATGGAGCCATGGCATAGTTCCAATGGTGTCAAACTGCATTGATGCTGCAGTGCAGATGCACCCAAGGATGGGTGGAAAAATCCCAAACCTGCATGATGATGAAGCAGGTAAGATAGATAAAGCCGCTGCTGACTCACCTCTGGGATCTGACAATGAGGTTGTTATCAGATAAGGTGGACCGAAGTCCAGAAAAAGCTTAGGGCCGAAATAAATTGTTTACCTCTTGTTTGGATTTGTAACGTTGTTTTGAGAGCAGCCGGTCACTTGTTTGGACACTTCAGGGATGTGCAGAAGCTCCACCGTCTTCCAGGTGGAGCTCACCTTGCATTATTATTACTATTATTATATTTATTTACATCCCACTTTTATCTCTTTGTGGAGATCCAAGTTCCACTTAGGTTTCATATTCCTCTATTATGTATTGCAACACCGCCTGAGCTCTGCAAGTGCAGCGTGATTCCAAAACCAAGGTTACAACAACATCTGTTATAGAACTCCAATATGCTGATGACAACGTCGTCTGTGCGCATTCAGAAGACCTACAAGCTGCTCTAAACACCTTCACAGAAGCATACGAGAAGCTCGACCTGTCTGAACATTGAGAAAACCAAAGCGCTTTTCCAACAGTCCACAGGCAATCCCTCTCCAGTGCCAGGAATACAGCTTAATGGTGCCATTTCCACATCCTTGGCAGCCACCTCTCCACAAAAGTCAAAATTGACACTGAAATACAACACCACCTGAGCTCTGCAAGTGCAGCATTTTTCCAAACGAAGCAGAGTGTTTGAGAACTGGGACATCCGTAGGAATACCAAGGTGCTTGTTTATATAGCCATTGTCCTCCCAACCCTGCTATACGCCTGCGAAACGTGGACTGCCTACAGATGTCACACGCAACTCCTGGAAGGATTCCATCAGCTCTGTGAGTGCAGCATTCTTCTGAATGAAGTGGAGAGTGTTTGAAGACCGGGACATCCGTAGGGATACCAAGGTGCTTGTTTATAAAGCCATTATCCTCCCAACCCTGCTATATGCCTGTGAAACGTGGACTGTCTACAGATGCCACATGCAACTCCTGGAAGGATTCCATCAGCTCTGCGAGTGCAGCATTCTTCTGCACTGAAGCGGAGAGTGTTTGAAGACCGGGACATCCGTAGGGAGACCAAGGTGCTCGTTTATAAAGCCATTGTCCTCCCAACCCTGCTATACGCCTGCAAAACGTGGACTGTCTATAGACGTCATACGCAACTCCTGGAACGATTCCATCAGCGCTCCCTCTAGAAAATCCCGCAAATATCTTGGGAAGATAGGCAGACAAATGTCAGCTTGCTGGAAGAAGCCAAGACCACCAGTACTGAAGCGATGCTCCTCAGCCATCAACTCCATTGGACTGGCCAGAGCTCACCACCTGAGAGCTCGCTGCCTGAGCTCTGCAAGTGCAGCATTCTTCCGAATGAAGCATAGAGTGTTTGAGGACCGGGACATCCGTAGGAATACCAAGGTGCTTGTTTATAAAGCCATTGTCCTCCCAAACCCTGCTATACACCTGCGAAACGTGGACTGTCTACAGACGTCACATGCAACTCTGGGAACGATTCCATCAGCGCTGCCTCCGAAAAATCCCGCAAATCTCTTGGGAAGACAAGTGGACAAATGTCAGCATACTGGAAGAAGCAGAGACCACCAGCACTGAAGTGATGCACCTCTGCCATCAACTCCATTGGACTGACCAGAGCTCACAACCTGAGAGCTCACCGCCTGAGCTCTGCAAGTGCAGCATTCTTCTGAATGAAGCAGAGAGTATTTGAGGACCAGAACATACGTAGGGATACCAAGGTGCTTGTTTGAGTCCCCCTAGGGGTGAGAAAAGCGGTATATAAATACTGTAAATAAATAAATAAATTTATAAAGCCATTGTCCTCCCAACCCTGCTATACGCCTGTGAAACGTGGACTGTCTACAGATGTCACACTCAACTCTTGGAATGATTCCATCAACGCTGCCTCTGAAAAATCCCGCAAATCTCTTGTGAAGACAAGTGGACAAATGTCAGCATACTGGAAGAAACAAAGACCACCAGCACTGATGTGATGCTCCTCCGCCATCAACTCCATTGGACTGGCCAGAGCTCACCACCTGAGCTCTGCAAGTGCAGCATTCTTCCGAATGAAGCAGACAGTGTTTGAGGACAAGGACATCCGTAGGGATACCAAGGTGCTTGTTTATAAAGCCATTGTCCTCCCAACCCTGCTATATGCCTGCGAAACGTGGACTGTCTACAGACGTCATACACAATTCCTGGAATGATTCCATTAGCGCTACCTCTGAAAAATCCTGCAAATCTCTCGGGAAGACAGGCAGGGAAATGTCAGCGTGTTGGAAGAAGCAAAGACCACCAGCACTGAAGTGATGGTCCTCCACCATCAACTCTACTGGACCGGCCACGTTGTCCGGATGCCCAGTTACCATCTCCCAAAACAGTTGCTCTACTCTGAATTCAAGAACGGAAAATGGAATGTTGGTGGGCAGATTTAAAGATGGGATTAAAGCCAACCTCAAAAACTGTGGCATAGACACTAAGGACTGGGAATCCCTGGCCCTTGAGCGCTTCAGTTGGAGGTCAGCTGTGACCAGCAGTGCTGCGGAATTTGAAGAGGCACAAATGGAGGGCGAAAGAGAAAAACATGCCAAGAGGAAGAAGATGCGTCATGCCAACCCCGACCGGGACCGCCTTCCACCTGGAAACCAATGCCCTCACTGCAGGAGAAGATGCAGATCAAGAATAGGGCTCCACAGTCACCTAAGGACCCACCGCCAGGACACCGAAATTAGAGGACCATCATCCTCGGAGTACAAGGGATTGCCTAAGTAAGTAAGTATAAAGCCATTGTCCTCCCGACCCTGCTATATGCCTGTGAAACGTGGACTGTCTACAGATGTCATACACAACTCTTGGAATGATTCCATCAGTGCTGCCTCTGAAAAATCCTGCAAATCTTTTGGGAAGACAGGCGGACAAACGTCAGTGTGCTGGAAGAAGCAAAGACCACCAGCATTGAAGTGATGGTCCTCCAACTTCAACTCCGCTGGACTGGCCACGTTGTCCGGATGCCCGACCACCTGTCTCCCAAAGCAGTTGCTCTACTCTGAACTCAAGAACGGAAAAAATGTTGGTGGCAGGAAAAGAGATTGAAGATGGGCTCAAAGCCAACCTTAAAATACTCTGGCATAGACACTGAACTGGGAAGCCCTGGCCCTTGAGCTCTCCAGCTAGAGGTCAGCTGTGACCAGCAGTGCTGCAGAATTTGAAGAGGCAGGAATGGAGGGCGAAAGAGAGAAGCATGCCAAGAGGAAGGCGCATCAAGCTAACCCTGATGTCCTGGAAACTGATGTCCCCACTGCAAGAGAACATGCAGATCAAGAATAGGGCTCCACTGCCAAGACACTACTTCTGGAAGACCCTCATCCTCAAGCTACGTGGGATCGCCTAAGTGTGATTCCCTCCTTTTATCTCTTCGATTGCAGAAGCTCCATCACCGCCCAAAGCGAGAAGATTGAGTTCCCTTCCAAAACAACAATAAAATCCCCTTGAAAATGGCAGTATTTGGACTATTGGGGGATATATCTGGGCTTTATCTCGATGGCCTTCCTTTCCAAACAAGCCAACCTCAATGGCCCCATTGTGGCCCAGGCTGTTAGGGAATGCCAATGTGTGGCCTCCGTGCAAATAACTTCGTCATTGGGTTTGGGACGAGTGTGAGTTTGCACGTCTTCCCTTGCATCCCGTCCAAACAAACCCTCCCTTTTGTGTAAAGCAGAGCCCCCTGCTTTCTGCTGAAATTGCACTTTTTCAGCCGTGCAAATTCTCTAAGATGCCTCAAATTCTCTAAGATGCCATTGATTGCATATACAAATGAATTCATATTTGTATCAATAAATATTTATATATATCAATAAAGCACAAACACACACAGCACACCATATTATATTGCATATATAAATGGGTTTATATTAGTATGTATAAATATTTACTTATATATGTCAATAAAGCACACAGAAATACACACATATACACACACACACACCATGCCATTGATTGCATATAGAAATGGGTTTATATTAGTATATATAAGTATTTATTTATATATGCGCACACACACACACCACACCATTGATTGCATATAGAAATGGGTTTATATTAGTATATATAAGTATTTATTTATATATGCGCACACACACACACCACACCATTGATTGCATATAGAAATTGGTTTATATTAGTATGTATAAGTATTTATTTATATATGTCAATAAAGCGTATATATGTGTGTGTGCATAAATATATTTATTTATATATGTCAATAAAATATATATTTATATATGCGCACACACACACCACACCATTGATTGCATATAGAAATGGGTTTATATTAGTATATATAAGTATTTATTTATATATGCGCACACACACACACCACACCATTGATTGCATATAGAAATGGGTTTATATTAGTATGTATAAGTATTTATTTATATATGTCAATAAAGCGTATATATGTGTGTGTGCATAAATATATTTATTTATATATGTCAATAAAATATATATTTATATATGCGCACACACACACCACACCATTGATTGCATATAGAAATGGGTTTATATTAGTATGTATAAATATTTATTTATATATGCGCGCACACACACCACACCATTGATTGCATATAGAAATGGGTTTATATTAGTATGTATAAATATTTATTTATATATGCGCGCACACACACCACACCATTGATTGCATATAGAAATTGGTTTATATTAGTATGTATAAATATTTATTTATATATGCGCGCACACACACCACACCATTGATTGCATATAGAAATGGGTTTATATTAGTATGTATAAGTATTTATTTATATATGCGCACACACACACACCATGCCATTGATTGCATATAGATATGTGTTTATATTAGTATGTATAAGTATTTATTTATATATGTCAATAAAGCATATATATGTGTGTGTGCATAAATATATTTATATATGTCAATAAAACATATATATATATACACATACACACCCCACACCGTTGATTGCATATAGAAATGGGTTTATTTTAGTATGTATAAATATTTATTTATATATGTCAATAAAGCACACACAAACACACACACCACACTATTGATTGCATATAGAAATGGGTTTATTTATATATGTCAGTAAAGTATATATATACACACACATACACATACATATACACACACACGCACACACCATGCCATTGATTGCATGTAGAAATGGGTTTATAATAGTATGTATAAATATGTATTTATATATATCAATAAAGCACACACAAACACACCACACCATTGATTGCATATAGAAATGGGTTTATATTAGTATTTATATATGTCAGTAAAGTGTGTGTGTGTGTATGTGTGTATATATATATATATATGAAATATAAATACACACACATATACATATACACACACACACCATGCCATTGATTGCATATAGAAATGCGTTTATATTAGTATGTATAAATATTTATTTATATATGTCAATAAAGCACACACAAACACACACACCACACCATTGATTGCATATAGGATTGGGTTTATATTAGTATTTATATATGTCGATAAAGTGTATGTATATATATATATATTTATATATTATGTCAATAAAGCATAGATATATATATATATATATACACACACACACCACGCCATTGATTGCATATAGAAATGTGTTTATATTAGTATGAATAAGTATTTATTTATATATGTCAATATAGCATATATGTGTGTATAAATATATTTATTTATATGTCAATAAAACATATATATACACACACACCACACCATTGATTGCATATAGAAATGGGTTTATATTAGTATGTATAAATATTTATTTATATANTCAGGGGTGATTTGAATGCAATATTCCTGCTTCTTGGCAGGGGGTTGGACTGGATGGCCCATGAGGTCTCATTCAACTCTTTGATTCTATGCTGGACTATGGCTCTGGAGATCAGGGTTTGATTCCCAAATTGGCCATGGAAATCCATTGGATGAACCTTCACTTCACTTCACTTCACTTCACTTCACTTCACTTTATTTCTTAATTAGTCGCTCTACACCAAGGTGCTCCGAGTGACTTACAATTTAAAATAGCATTTACACAACATAAAAACATTCAACATAAATCATACAACAGTGAGTATTTGGCAAATTAGATCTGATCACTTTACTTAAATGCACAACCAAACAGCCAAGTCTTGAGCGCCTTTACAAAAGGTCGCAACTCCGACATTGCTCTTATATATGGAGGCAATGAGTTCCACAGAATTGGAGCATAGGTCGAAAAAGCTCTACACCGTGTAGCTTCCAAATGTGCCTCCCTAGGGCCTGGTATGTATAGGAGATTTTCTTGGGTGGATCGAGGTAACCACTGATGGAGAAAAGGAATGAGGCGGTCCCTAAGATATACAGGTCCTTGGCCATTTTGAGCTCTAAATGTCAGGATCAGTATCTTGTAAGAGATCCGATGTTCTATTGGTAGCCATTGCAGTTGTTGCAGAATCGGTGTAATATGGGATCTTATAGATGATCCCGCTAGCAGCCTGGCCGCCGCATTTTGGACCATCCGAATCTTCTGGGTTGTTGACTTCAGAAGGCCAGCATATAAGGCGTTGCAATAGTCCAACCTCGTGGTGACTGTTGCGTGGATTACTGTTGCCAATGCTTCTACCGAAAGGTAGGATGCCAATTTCCTTGCCTGGCGAAGATGAAAAAAGGCCTGCTTACTTATGGCAGTGATCTGGGCCTCCATCATCAGCGATGAGTCCAACACAACCCCAAGGCTTTTAACAGTGGCAGACGGAACCAGAGCTTCCCCATCGAAATCAGGCAGAGACTGGGTTAATTCTGGTGGCTGGCCGGGCCAGAGTATCTCAGTTTTTGCAGGATTTGCTTTTAGTCTGCTCGCTCACAGCCAACTCATCACTGCTTCCAATCACAGCCTAAAGTTCTCAGGAATCGCGGTTGTCCCAGGTTCAAGATGCAAGAGTAGCTGGGTATCATCTGCATACTGGTAGCACTCTATGCCAAAGCTCCGCATCAGTCCAGCAAGTGGCCGGACGTAGATGTTAAATAACAGGGGCGAGAGGATAGCACCCTGGGGAACTCCACAGCAAAGGCAGGAGCTCTCAGAGCTTTGGCCTCACCACTCCACCCGTTCGTCCCGGAGGAACGAACTGAACCATTTCAGGGCTAAACCTCGTACACCAGACAGAGCCAATCGATGAATCTGCAAGTCATGGTCCAATGTGTCGAATGCAGCTGTGAGGTCCAAGAGTACCAATAGCGCTGATCTGCCTCGGTCTAACTGACGACGAATTTCATCAGTAATAGCCACCAAGACAGTCTCTGTCCCATGACCTGAATGAAAACCTGATTGAAAGGGATCCAAACCTGCAGTGTCATCTAAGAATTGCTGTAGCTGCCCCGCCACTTTTCGTTCAATCACCTTGCCTAAAAACGGAAGGTTTGAAACTGGGCGATAGTTACTAGGTATGGTGGCGTCTAGGCTTGGTTTTTTTTTTCAAGAGAGGGTGGACCACTGCTTCTTTAAGGCAATCTGGAAAAATTCCTTGCTCCAAGGAACTGGGCAATTCACAGATGATGTCCAACTCTGTCACTCCTTCCCACCTGCTACTAAGGAGGCTGTTCAGGTCCTGAACCGGTGCTTGGCCACTTTAACGGACTGGATGAGGGACAACAGATTGAAACTAAATCCAGACAAGACAGAGGTACTCTTGGTCAGTCGAAAGGCCGAACAGGGCATAGGGTTACAGTCTGTGCTCGACGGGGTTACACTCCCCCTGAAGGCGCAGGTTCTCAGCTTGGGAGTGATCCTGGGCTCATCGCCCCAGGTCTCGGCGGTGGCCGGGAGAGCTTTTGCACAGTTAAAGCTGGTGCGCCAGCTGTGCCCATACCTTGGGAAGTCGGACTTGGCCACGGTGGTCCACGCTCTGGTTACATCCTGTATAGACTACTGCAACACACTCTACGTGGGGTTGCCTCTGAAGACTGCCCAGAAGCTTCAATCAGTCCAACATGCGGCACCCAGATTGCTAACAGGAGCGGGGTACAGACACCCCTCTGTTACGCCAGCTCCACTGGCTGCTGATTAGCTTCCGTGCACAATTCAAAGTGCTGGTTTTGACCTATAAAGCCCTAAACGACTCCGGCCCAGTTTACCTGTCCGAACGGATTCTCCCCTATGAACCATCAAGGTCTTTAAGATCTTCCGGGAGGGGGGGGCTGCTCTCAGTCCCACCACCCTTGCAATCACGGTTGGTGGGGATGAAGGACAGGGCCTTCTTGGTGGTGGCTCCCCGGCTTTGGAACTCCCTCCCACTAGAGATCAGATCTGCTCCCTCCCTCTTGACGTTCAGGAAATTACTAAAGTCCTGGCTCTGGAATGTGGCATTTGAGGATTGAACCTAGAACCTCCTCCCTGTGATGAATTATGATGAACTGTGATTATTAGGGCTGTCCAACCATGGAAAAATTTGTTTGTAAACTCGATTCATTTTTTGGGCGTTTTTGCGTTTCGTTATTTAAAAGAATTCTGAAATTTTTCTTTTAAAAAGTTCGATATTTACGAAATTTGAAACAATTTCGAAACAATAACGAATCGATTCGTTAATGGCGGACGCGATTGCGCAATACGCTAAAAAACCCTCCAAATGGGACAGGGAGGACTTCTGAAGCTTTCCTCTCCCTCTGTTGTTGACTGTTGGTGTGATAATTTTTTATCACTGATAAAACAAACAACGACTATAAAACTAGCACCAGACATACGGAAATAATAATGAAATAATAACGAAACAATTTCGAAACAATTACGAAACGAATTGGAAAAAATTCGTTTCGTTTTTTAGTTGCTCCTGAATGGTTCAATATCGCTTCGTTATTAAGAAAAATAACGAATTAATAACGAATTACGAAATTAACGAACGAAACCGCCCAGCCCTAGTGACTATGAGTATGACTATGACCATGACTGGATTGACGATTTGGCTTAGGTAATTGTGATGATGATGTTCTATTGTACTGTATTGTACTATTTTAATATGTAAAGACTTTGCACTTTGTTGTTCTTATATATGATTGTATTTTATATATGCTGTAAACCGACCTGAGTCCCTCGTTGAGGTGAGAAGGCCGGTATAAATAATCTCTGTCCCAGAAATTCCCTTTAGGATTGCCTTATGATTCACACAACAAAAACACCTATTTTCCTTGTCTTTGTAGGAGTGCAGCCTCTGTAAAGGGCCTCTGTATCTCTGGGTGCTATCATGCTTTTTCACTCACATGGTCTGTGCTCAGTTGTGTTCATTTCCCTCTTTCCTTTCTGGTCCCTGACTGAACATAAAATCTGGAAAGGAAAAAGAAAAGGCTTTGCATCAAAAAGTGCCGAAGCCATCAACAACCACCTTGAGGAACCTGTCTGCATTTCAGGAGCCAGCTCTGTTGACAAGGGAGATGGCAGGCTGCCATTTCTTGGGATGTGACATGCATGCACAAGAAGGAGGGGGATCCATCTGGAGAAGTGATTGAGAGGGTCCAGGCATCAGCAAATCACTAACTCTTCTGCTGCAGAGACTCTGCAGTGAGAAAGAACCTCACCTTTGCTGAAAATTAATGTCAGAAACTGCTGACTCAAGCCATAATCGAGGTCTGGAGGAAATATGGGATTCCAGCTGGCTTCTCCAGGCATCGCAGGGTATTGGAGATACATGAATTAATTAGGGAGGGAAAGCATTGAAAGGATTTGCATCATAGCAAAGCAGCGTTAGGTAAAAAATTAAGATGGATATATCTACCAGAGGAGTGCTGGTGTAGGGGTCAGAATAGCTGAGCGGTGGGACATTTTTCAATGCGACGTCAGCCACCTTATAATCCTCTGTCTCTCTTACATTGTCTCTAAACTATAGACTATTAGGATTTGTTGTGGTGTGCACTCTCTGGCAGAGAAGACTAAAGACCTTGTCAAACTACAGCTTCCAAAATTCCATAGCATAATTCCATGGCAGTTGAAGTGCTGTCAAACTGCAACAACTCTAACATGTAGGTGTACTCTTAGAGTTAGTAGAGCTTGGAAAAGTTAGATTTAGATATTCAGAATCACACAGCCACCTGTAGTGAAATTGCTACTCTATGTTAAAGTTTTGGTGTATAGCTCTATGTTTACATACGGCAGATAGGGAAGAATAGGCACAGGCAGGGTAGCAACAGCAAAGATAGGATTCATTTGCATATGTGAAGCCAATTGGTCATATGCAGATTAGTGTAGGCCCAGGATTTGAAAAGGCTGCTAGGCCAAAATGACAGTTGGGGAGAGCAGAGCTGGACATTCCAAAGGGGTGGAGCCAAGGTTCTGAAAGAGGCAGTTAGAGTGAGGGAGTTTGAAAATGACAGTTAGGAGTCTTTGTGTGAAGAGGAGAGTTGGTTTTTGAGTGCCTGATAGAAATAAGCAGTTATGAAGATGTGTTAAAGACTTCTGATATAGAGAAGCAGTTAGTTAAATAGAGCTCGAGTTTTAAGGAACATAAAGAAGGCTAGTGTTGCCTTAGTTCAGAATATAATTCAGCCAAGAGTGTGTAAAGCAAGTAACATGTTTGTGAATGTGAAACATTGATAGTTTATTCAGAAAAGTTAACCAAGTAAATGATACTGACTGTAAGCCTCAAGATTGCAACAAAACACAAATGTAACCACAAGCGTTGGAGCCAGAAGTTATAAATAAACTGTGTTACTTTGTTATACACAAGAGTGTTTCATTGCCTGTGATATAAAGTACAAAGGTTTAACAGCACAGGAAAGTCCCAGTCAATATAAAAGAAAAAACCGAATCAGTATAAGACAGCAAAGAGGTTTTTAAAGAGGAAATAGTCTCTCTCTCTTGCCTCACCACCCTAGCAAATGGCCATAGTATTTGAGAGATTTAAGGAGTTGTGTTGGGGAAGGCATTTAGCATTATGCTATGCTATTGTGATACTGTCATGGTATTACAGTAGGAGTCAAGGATATGAATCCTTGCTCAACTTGTACTCTCACAGCCTAAGAGGAAAGCAATGGCAAACATCCTGTGAATGTTTGTATTGCTATAAGTCCAAGTTGATATCAAAGGTGATAGCAAGAATAGTATGTGAGGGTGCATCTACACTTCAGAAATAATGCAGTTTGATACCACTTCAATAATGATGGCTTAATGCTATGGAGTCCTGGGATTTTTAATTAGAACTCTAAAAGAGCTATCCAAGGTGCTAAACTTGCACTGAGACTAGGAATAATGCAACATGAACTGCATTTAGACCAGTCATGGGCAAACTTTGGACCTCCAGGTGTTTTGGACTTCAACTCCCACAATTCCTAATAGCCAGAGTTGAAGTCCAAAACACCTGGAGGACCAAAGTTTACCCATGCCTGATCTAGACTGTAGTACAATGAATGCAGTTTGACATCACTTGCCATGACTCAATGCTATGGAATCATGGAATTGTAGATTTACAAGGTCTTTCGCTTTCTCAACTAAAGAGGGCTGGTTCCTTATAAAACTATAACTCCCATGGTTACATAGAATGGACTTATGGCAATTAAAGTGTTGTCAAGCTGCATTCATTCTATGGTCTAGAAGCAGGCTGATGCAGAATCATGACCAGAATCTTGTCCATTATTAAATACACATAGAATCATAGAGTTGGAAGAGACCTCCTGGGCCATCCAGTCCAACCCCATTCTGCCAACAAGCAGGAATATTGCATTCAAATCACCCCTGACAGATGGCCATCCAGCCTCTGTTTAAAAACCTCCAAAGAAGGAGCCTCCACCACACTCCAGGGTAGAGAGTTCCACTGCTGAATGGCTCTCACAGTCAGGAAGTTCTTCCTCATATTCAGATGGAATCTCCTTCTTGTAGTTTGAAGAGTAATCCCTGCTCATCCTGAAACTCATCATCTCATGGCATAGACATTGAGAACTGGGAAGCTCTGACCCTTGAGCTCTCCAACTGGAGATCAGCTGTGACTAGCAGTGATGCAGAATTCAAAGAGGTACAACTGGAGGGTGAAAGGGAGAAATGTGCTAATAGGAAGGTGCATCAAGCCAATTCTGATCAGGACCACCTTCCACCTGGAAACCAATGTCCTCACTATGGAATAACATGCAGATCAAAAATAGGGCTCCACAGTCACCTACATATCCACTGCCAAGACACTACACATGGAAGGCCATCATACTCAGACAATGAGGGATCCCCTAAGTAAAAAGTCTATCACACATGCAGCAATGGTTTTGTTTGCTTCCATGTATGGCCTTGCATCACAGAACTGGGAAGCACGCATATCATTCTGTACTATCTGAAATAACTGTTTTTAATTTACTGTCGAATGTACTGGGTTCCATCAAGCAGCAGACATTCATGCTGTGCAAACTGTTCAGAGCAGGCAAGATTTCTTCAGTTCCAGGGATAGGAAGGGCAGATGGTCACTGTATTAATCCCAAAGAGAACAATCTAACCAGATTTCTGGCAAAGTATGAAGTTGTGAGATGAGAATATATGAGCAGGATGACAATTTTATCTCTGCCAAATCTGGCTAGAGAATAAAAGACCACAATTGTTCTGATCGCAAAGCTGCCGACATTTTGGAAATGCCTTTGAAACAGGAAATAAAGGTCTAGCAGTTGGGAAGTCTTGATTCTGGATTATCAGATGAGCTTTATAAACAGTTTCTGCATGGGCAAGCTAGAGACGGATTCCTTCATGAAATTTACTTTTTGTTTTGAACCCAGTACTGTCAAAATGCTCACTACTACAAGGGTTGAATGAAAAGTAATGCCTCCACCTTCGTTACTTGGGGTTGGATGGGAATATTTTCATCCTGGAAAGAAGTGACGAGTGGAGTGCCGCAAGGTTCCGTCCTGGGCCCGGTCCTGTTCAACATCTTTATTAATGACTTAGATGAAGGGCTAAAAGGCATGATCATCAAGTTTCAAGATGACACCAAATTGGGAGGGATAGCCAATACTCCAGAGGACAGGAGCAGGATTCAAATCGATCTTGACAGATTAGAGAGATGGGCCAAAACTAACAAAATGAAGTTCAACAGGGACAAGATCAACTACACCCAAGAGTATTGAAGGAACTAGCGGAAGTCATTTCGGAACCATTGGCAATCATCTTTGAGAGTTCTTGGAGAACAGGAGAAGTTCCAGCAGATTGGAGGAGGGCCAATGTCCTCCGTCCGGTCAGCCTCACGTCGATACCAGGCAAGATTCTGGAAAAGATTATTAAGGAAGTGGTCTGCAAACACTTACAAACAAATGCGGTCATTGTTAATAGTCAACATTATTCAAGCACAAATGGCAACGTCTGATAATTGCCTATAAAAACAAGTCATGCCAGACTAATCTGATCTCTGTTTTTGATAGAGTTACAAGCTGGGTAGATGTGGGGAATGCCGTGGATGGAGCGTACCTGGATTTCAGTAAGGCCTTCGACAAGGTCCCCCATGACCTTCTGGCAAGGAAACTAGTCCAATGTGGGCTAGGCAAAACTACGGTGAGGTGGATCTGTAATTGGTTAAGTGGACGAACCCAGAGGGTGCTTCTCCCCAATGCTTCCTCTTCATCCTGGAAAGAAGTGACGAGCGGAGTGCCGCAGGGTTCCTTCCTGGGCCCGGTCCTGTTCAGGATCTTGATTAATGACTTAGATGAAGGGTTAGAAGGCAGGATCATCAAGTTTGCAGATGACACCAAATTGGGAGGGAGAGCCAATACTCCAGAGGACAGGAGCAGGATTCAAAACGATCTTGACAGATTAGAGAGATGGGCCAAAACTAACAAAATGAAGTTCAACAGGGACAAATGCAAGATACTCCACTTAGGCAGAAACAACGAAATGCAAAGATATAGAATGGGGGACGCCTGGAGTGAGAGCAGTATTAATTCAGCTACAACCTACAAAGTTCTGTGCAGCAGCATACAAAATCCGTCAGGGAATGACTAGTCCCAAAAGTTAACTGTGTGTCCAGTAATCTTCTTCTCTGAATCTACAATTTGGTGATGGATCTGGGCATTGTATGTTTTTACCCTGTTTCCCCTTCCCTTCTGCTCCCTCACCCATACTGTGCTTCAGGAGTTATATTTATATTTTTAGTGTACCAAACATACCAAGTTTGTATGGAAATGTAACTATTTTCTGTGCTGGTCAATGACCGAAATAAATGATTTGATTTGATTTGAATGGGGGACAATGCCTGACGTGAGAGCAGTACGTGTGAAAAATATCTTGGAGTCCTCGTGGATAACAAGTTAAACATGAGCCAACAATGTGA
>NW_026847549.1:5454424-5478140 GCF_025583915.1 Anolis sagrei ordinatus | reverse complement strand
GGCCCAAGCCCTGGGCCGAAGGTACAGTGATCCATTCTAGCAAAGTTGAACAGACACTGAACCAGCTTTCCAGCAGCATACTTATAGGTAAAACATCAAAACATTGAACTAAAACAATCCACTAACAAGCAATTTTCCCACCAGCAGATGGCCTCAAGATTTGGCCGCAATTCGCACGCTTCTCCTTAACACCTGCAGCTTGCTGCTCTGACCTTCACCGAGCGTCTTATCAGTCACATTCTTTGGCTGTGAGAACAAGCGTTTCTCTCTAGCTACAGACTGTGGCTGAGAAAACTGAGAAATCTGAAATCCCACACCTGCATCTGTATTCCCATTCCCATCATGCCCACTTGCACTCTCAGTCCCATCATGCTGTTGCTGAACCACAACACCAAGATGTTGGGGTTCAGCCTGTGTGTGAACTTGAACCTGACTCTCTCATTGTATTTCCTGATGCCCATGTAGATGTCAATGTGAATTCTGAGGCCAATTTAGATGATGATGGTTTGAGTAGTGAAAATCCTACAGCCTTGGAAAGCGAAAGTCAAGATTCCCATGAGAACATGCATTCCGAGCCGAGCGGAGACGTTTCACTCCCTTTTCCTCCCAGTCTTAGTTCTCCAGAGAATCTGACACCTGGTCTGCCTAATGAGGATAGGCGGGGGCAGATTTGGCAGAGTCGGGGAGAAGCACAATGTTTACGCAGGTCAGCCAGATTGAAAGAAATCCAAACAAAATCTTCAGGCATGTCTCGCAATAGATTTCTTGGCCTTAAATATGACTGTTCTGAATACAGCTTCAGACCAGGCATCCAGGTGTTTTGGACTTCAACTCCCACCATTCCTAACAGCTTACCGGAAGGCTGTTAGGAATGGTGGGAGTTGAAGTCCAAAACACCTGGAGGGAGTGCCAAAGTTGGCCCATGCCTGTACTATAAGCTTAAACTGGTTTCCAGTAGCAGGATGTGTATTTCTCATGCTTTCTCTCTCTCTCTTCTTTTAGTTTGGCTTTAAGAAATGGAAGAGCCACGTGACGGAGCGGCCCTGGGAAGACCGCTCCGAGATTGTGAAGGAGCTCTACTCCGACCTCAACGTCGTCCGGAGCCCTTCAGGTACGGCCGGACTCAGGTAGGAAGTTTTCTGTCCAGCTTGATCAGTGGCTGGACTGGTCCAAAGAGCAGCCTTTTTGAGCCGTGTTGCATTAAATAAGCCATTCATTGCAAGCTTCTGGTTTAACTTAACTATATACCTGCCAATGACAGTGGGCCAGGTGGGATTCATATGGGAGAGCCCAACAATAATAATTACCCTATATACTTGAGTATAAGAACCCCCACGACCAACAGAAAATACTTAAGGCCATCCAATCCAACTCCCTTCACCAGGGCAAGAAAACGTAATCAAAGCCCTCTTGACAAAGAGCCATCCAGTCATCAATATATAGATAGATAGATATGATTCGCACACAAATATAGTATCATAGATTTGAAACGGACCCCTTATTTAATTATTTTGTCAGGAGCAGACCAAACAGTTGCATTGCATTTTTTAACAAACAAAACACGAAGGTCCATGGTGCTTGAATAAAGGACCTTCCTTCTCTCCCTCCCTTCCCTTCTTTCCTCCCTTTCCTTTCTTTCCTTTTCTTCTTTCCTTCTCCTTCCTTTCCTTCTTTCCCTCCTTCCCTTCCTTCCTGTCCCTCCTTTTTTCATTTCCTTCTTTTCCTTCCTCCCTCCCTTCCCTCCTTCTTTCCCTTTCTTCACTTCCTTCTCTTTCTTTTCCTTCCTCCCTTTCCTCCTTCTTTCCCTTTCTTCACTTCCTTCTCCTTCATTTCCTTCCCTCCCTCCTTTCTTCATCCCCCTCCTTTCTTTCCCTCCTCCTTCCTTCCTTCCTTCCTTCCTTCCTGTCTCTCCTTTTTTCTTTTCCTTCCTTCCCTTCTTTCCCTCCCTCCCTTCTTTTTTCCTTCCTTCCTTCCTGTCCCTTCCTTCTTCCTTTCCTTCTTTCTATGTAAGATATAAATACAATATTAAATGGAAGGGACAGTCAAGAAGTAACGAGAGAAGGAGGGAAAGAGGGAAGGAAGGAAGGAGAGGAGGAGGGAGGGAAAGAAGGAAAGAAGGAAAGATAGAGAAGCAAGGAAGGAGAGAAGGAAATAAAAAGTGAAAGGAAAAAGAGGGAAGGAAGGAGAGAAGGAACAAAAGATAGGGAAGAAAGGAAGGAGAGAAGCAGGGAAGGAAAGAAGGAAAGAAAGAGTAGAGAAGCAAGGAAGGAGAGAAGGAAATAAAGTGAAAGGAAAAAGAGAGGGAAGGAAGGAGAGAAGGAACGAAAGATAGGGAAGGAAGGAAGGAAGTAACCAAAGAGCAAAGAAAGGGAGGAAAGAAACAGGTAAAGATGGAAGAAAGATGAGAGATAGGAAAAGAAAAATAGGAAAGAGGGAAGGGAGGAGAGAAAGAGGGAGGGAAGGTTGGCCACAGCAACATGTGGTGGGTACAGCTAGTACCTTATATGTCTGTCTCTGGAGAGTGTTGGAAGCCTCCCCTGACCACCCATGTGCTTGCGATCTACCTAGGCTCCATGCTGACATTTGGGAACCTGCTCTACTTGCTGTTCTTTGGATGGTGGCTGGCCTTGCTCTACCTCCTGGTCTCCCTCTTGATGTTCCTGACGGTGCTGGGCGCTCCATACGGTGAGTGACAAGTTTTGGGACTGCCATAAATTCTTTTAAAACTTTTAAAAGCATTAAAAATGTTCTTTAATTTCATTCACAATGAGACACAGTATTAGGCACTTTACAGAGAAAGAAGGGAGACTCACAGACTCGAGCTACACAGGGTACACAAACAAAGGGGACATTACATCTCACTCAGCATTCACACACATACACACATTCGCTCATCATCATGCATACATTGCCATCCATTCTTCCTTCTCCTGGAAATGAGACGTCGAAATAGTCCAGATTGTGTTCCCAGCAAATCTGCCATTCTGAGAATATACCGTCTTCCTCCATCGTTTGGAGATCGGCAGGTGGACCAGACTCCTCCAGTCTGCCACAAGTTTGGAAGAGTAAAGTGTTTCTTATATAGCAGTATTTCTTGCTGATGTTCCAACTGACTCTGTAAATGACTGAAACTAATGATTAACTCTTGGTGTTGCAACCCAGAGTAGGAAACTGGACCCTCAGACAACAATCCACCACGCTTGGCTTCAGGAAAACAATCCTTTTTTATTGATGAAAGATGAGTACAAAATAGAGGAAAAAATGCAAAGGTAAAAAGCCACAGTAAAAATCAGCAGCAAGAAATGTCCATAAACAAGATCATGAAACCCACAGCTAAACTGCTGAATCCTGGAACCTGTTAGCAAATCATTAACCGTACTTAGGGCAACTAGAAAACCTCCGAGGAACAAGGCTACTTGGATCAGGAGACCTGCAAACGCTGGCACATAAATCTGGAACGATGCCTGGTCTGAAGCTGTATTCAGGGCAATCATATTTAAGGCCAAGAAATCTATTGTGAGACACGCCTGAAGGTTTTGTTTGGATTTCCTTCAATCTGGCTGACCTGCGTAAACATTGGCTTCTCCTCGACTCTGCCAAATCTGCCCTCGCCTATCCTCATTAGGCAGGCCAGGTGCCTGATTCTCTGGAGAGCTAAAACTGGGAGGAAAGGGGAGTGAACCGTCTCCGCTTGGCCTGGAATGTATGTTCTCATGGGAATCTTGATTTTCGCTTTCCAAGGCTGTAGGATTTTCACTACTCAAACCATCATCATTTAAACTGGCCTCAGAATTCACATGGGCATCAGGAAATACATGGGCATCAGGAAATACAATCAGAGAGTCAGGTTCAAGTTCACACAGGTGGAACTTGTCAGGTTCCCAACACTTGGTGGAAAACAACATGTTTACATTACCAGATACAATTGCATGTTTTAGCTGCCTGTCAATCATTTACACCTTTCAGAATATGCTGATTCCATCAACTCCCGATAGATCTTGGATTTTCTTCCTAAAATTGGTTTTCCTTAAGAAGCCTTGTTAGACTTCCTTAAATGATGCTGGGTTTACTTCTTAATGTAAGGAGCCACTGTCTGGTCATGTAAGGGTAATGGGGAAAAATTGGCCATAGAAAATAGTGTCTTGTTATCTTTCTATGGTCAACATTTCCCCATTACTTTTTGGGTTTTACGGAAAATCAGTGGTCAACCCGGCTAGGCTTTAGCAGAGCTGGTTAAACCACCAACTGTAGTAAATTTTATCAGTCAAAAGGCTGCCAGTTCGAAGACCGGGTCACGGTGAGCTCCTGGCCTTTAGCCCAGCTTTTGCCTATCTAGCGGTTTCCTCCGCTTACTTAACTTCAAGGAAGTGACATAGTGTGCAGAAGTCATTGATACTATGTATGTGTTTAACTGTTAGAGTATATATTTGTGTTTGTAACAGTAGCTAAAACTAGAGTTATCTGGTTTGAATCCACAGTGAGCGTTGCCAAGGAGACCGGGCAGGCTAGCTCAGGAGAGTGAGAAGTGGGCGGAGCCAAGCAGGAAAAGTTATGTGCGTCTTTGGAAAAGGGGCAGTGAGTGTGGAGGCTTGAAAAAGCCTGGGAGAGAGGTGTGTGTGAGCAGCTGGAGGTTTTTCAGTCTAGAAGGGCTGAAGAGAGAAACCTGGCCAGTTTCTTTAGTCAAGGAAGACTAAAGGAAGCTTGTTAAGATCCCTAGTCAAGGAAGGACTAGAGATCAGAGATTTGATCAAGGAAAGATCAAATTGGAAGGCTATTCATAGTAGGAAACATTGTTCACTAAAGAGCTTCACCTCAGTAAAAGTTAGCCACGAGCTGTGTTATTTGGAAGAGTGGACTGTATTACAAACCAAGTGATATTCAAAGTTCTATAAGTTATTTAACAGCCTGCAACCATACGCTTTGTACACAATAAACTTGTTATCTTTTGTTGAAGACCGTCTCATCTCAATTAATCTGCGTCTGTAAAGCCAGATCTCATCGGTGGTACCTCAAATACCTCACGTTGGTGGCAGTTACCTTAATTTACAAGTAATAATTGGCCTCCTCTATAATATATTCTTATACACAATTGAGGCCTGAGATTAATTCCCTCCATAATCATCCACACCTGTACAATTGGTTTGCGCAAACTGTACACATAGGCTATGCTTCCAGAATATTAGCAATGGCATTTTGTCAAGCACAATCGTTCCGTGTGAACATTTCCTCGTTCTGAGATTGTATGCATCCTAGCCATTGAGGAAAGAAAAGGAAGGCTTTAAACCTTTTATTCAGACAGGCTTTTAAAGATGGAGGGGTTTAAGATCTAGTCATGGACTGTTTTGATGGATTTTAACAGAATTTATTTTAGTACTGTTTGCATTTAATTCTATTACAATGTTTGCATTTTTGTATGTTTTGAATATGTGTTGCCCCTTAACTTGTTTTTCATTGGGATTGTGTTTCTCTCTTTCTCTTCGCCCCCGAAACCTGAACGCTGATGGATATCCAGGAAAGCTTTGTTGGAAACTTGCAGGCTATTTCCTTTGGCCTTTTGGGAAAGTGATTCAGAAGGTAAGCAGGAGCATAAAACAAGCTGGGTAATCAAACGCATTTGATGATTCGACAAAGTCGTTTTTCATGGGTGCATCTTTTGTTCCTCTGCAGTATCTGCTAAAGGAGATCTTAAGTTGTGAACAGGTAATACTATATGGCTCTATTACCACCAAATAGATGGTTTATGGAGACACATATTGAACCTAATACAGAATGGGGGACGATGATGCCTGGCTCGAGAGCAGTACGTGTGAAAAAGATCTTGGAGTCCTCGTGGACAACAAGTTAAACATGAGCCAACAATGTGATGTGGCGGCAAAAAAGCCAATGGGATTTTGGCCTGCATCAATAGGAGCCTAGTGTCTAGATCTAGGGAAGTCATGCTCCCCATGCTCTATTCCGCTTTGGTTAGACCACACCTGGAATATTGTGTCCAATTCTGGGCACCACAATTCAAGAGAGAGATTGACAAGCTGGAATGTGTCCAGAGGAGGGCGACTCAAATGATCAAGGGTCTGGAGAACAAGCCCTATGAGGAGCGGCTTAAGGAGCTGGGCATGTTTAGCCTGAAGAAGAGAAGGCTGAGAGGAGATATGATAGCCATGTATAAATATGTGAGAGGAAGCCACAGGGAGGAGGGAGCAAGCTTGTTTTCTGCTTCCTTGGAGACTAGGACACGGAATAATGGCTTCAAACTACAAGAGAGGAGATTCCATCTGAACATGAGGAAGAACTTCCCGACTGGGAGAGCTGTCCCTGGAGTGTGGTGGAGGCTTTTAAACAGAGGCCATCTGTCAGAGGTGCTTTGAATGTGATTTTCCTGCTTCTTGGCAGAATGGGGTTGGACTGGATCACCCATTAGCAACAAGTGGGCGCTAGAAACAATATCATACGAAAGCTGACTGGCACAACCTGGGGATCACAACCAGACACAGTGAAGACATCTGCCCTTACGCTGTGCTACTCGGCTGCTGAATATGCATGCCCAGTGTGGAACACATCTCACCACACTAAAACAGTGGTTGTGGCTCTTAATGAGACATGCCGCATTATCACGGGGTGTCTGCGCCCTACACCACTGGAAAAATTACACTGCTTTAAGCCAGGGGTCCTCAAACTAAGGCCCGGGGGCCGGATACGGCCCTCCAAGGTCATTTACCCGGCCCTCACTCAGGGTCAACCTAAGTCTGAAATGACTTGAAAACACACAACAACAATCCTATCTCATCAGCCAAAAGCAGGCCCACACTTCCCATTGAAATACTAATAAGTTTATATTTGTTAAAATTGTTCTTCCATTTAATTATTGTATTGCTTTTAAGTGTTATTTGCACTACAAATAAGATATGTGCAGTGTTGTTGTTGTTATGGCAGACTGTTGGTGCCATGCATCTTTGCAAATAATAATGTATGTCTTAGTAAATATCTCTAGATTCACAAATATCACCTGTGTATCATCTTGTAAGGATGTATTTCCAAACATGACTTCAATCTCTTTGTCCCAACCTTCTCCCTTGACTCCAGCTGGATTTGTGTGTCTATATTTTGAGCCTACTTAACGCATACTTTCCACTTGTTCTTCTCCGTTTCATATTTTAACAACAAATTTCAATGTATTTGCAATCAGATAATTGTAATTCCTCTACAATTCCTCTTCCTGTCTTCTTGCTCCCCTCTTTTCCAGACGAGGTCTTACAACCACAACTGCAATGTGAAGTTCTGCAAGTACGACGTCATTCCCGAAGGCAAGGAGGCCAACCCGCTCCTGACACGGCAGGAGGAACCGGTGAAGCCAGACCCCGACACTCACTGGGTGAGGGATTTCAGACTATTATTATTATTATATTATTATTATTATTATTATTATTATTATTATTATTATTATTATTATTATTATTATGTTTATTTATACCCCACTTTTTCTGTCCACAAGGAGACCAAAAGCTTAGGGACACAGAAATGCCAGAGGTTACTTACTTTGGCTTGACGCGCTTTCCTCTTGGCACGTTTCTCTCTTTCACCCTCCATTTGTGCCTCTTCAAATTCTGCAGCATTGCTGGTCACAGCTGACCTCCAGCTGGAGCGCTCAAGGGCCAGGGCTTCCCAGTTCTCAGTGTCTATGCCAGAGTTTTTGAGGTTGGTTTTGAGCCCATCTTTAAATCTCTTTTCCTGTCCTCCAACATTCCGTTTTCCGTTCTTGAGTTCGGAGTAGAGCAACTGCTTTGGGAGACGGTGGTCGGGCATCCGGACAACATGGCCGGTCCAGCGGAGTTGATGTTGGAGGACCATCGCTTCAATGCTGGTGGTCTTTGCTTCTTCCAGCATGCTGACATTTGTCCGCTTGTCTTCCCAAGAGCTTTGCAGGATTTTTCGAGGCAGCACTGATGGAATCGTTCCAGGAGTTGCATGTGACGTCTGTAGACAGTCCACGTCTCGCAGGGTTGGGAGGACAATAGCTTTATAAACAAGCCCCTTGGTCTCTATGGATGCCCCGGTCCTCAAACACTCTCTGCTTCATTTGGAAAAAAGCTTCACTCGCAGAGCTCAGGTGATGTTGTATTTCAGTGTCAATGTTGACATCTGTAGACAGTCCACGTTTGGCAGACGTATAGCAGGGTTGGGAGGACAATAGATTTATAAACAAGTACCTTGGTCTCCCTACGGATGTCCCGGTCCTCAAACACTCTCTGCTTCATTCGGAAAAATGCTGCACTCGCAGAGCTCAGGCGGAGTTGTATTTCAGTGTTGATGTTGAGACAGTCCATGTTTTGCAGTTGTATAGCAGGGTTGGGAGGACAATAGGTTTATAAACAAGCACCTTGGTATCCCTACGGATGCCCCAGTCCTCAAACACTCTCTGCTTCATTTGGAAAAATGCTGCACTCACAGAGCTCAAGTGGTGTTGTATTTTGCATGTGACATCTGTAGACAGTCCACATTTTGCAGGCGTATAAGCAGGGTTGGGAGGACAATAGCTTTATAAACAAGCACCTTGGTATCCCTATAGATGTCCCGGTCCTCAAACACTCTCTGCTTCATTCAAAAAATTCTGCGCTTGCAGAGCTCAGCCGGTGTTGTATTTTAGTGTCGATGTTGACTTTGGTGGAGAGGTGGCTGCCAAGGTAGCGGAAATGGTTCAACATTTTCTAATGTTACACCATTTAGCTGTATCTCTGGCATTGGAGAGGGATTGGCTGGTGTCTGCTGGAATAGCACTTTGGTAGAGGCGAGTAACAAATACTATTATTATTATTATTATTATTATTATTATTATTATTATTATTATTATTGGTGTTGTTGTGGTTCCCGTTTCTATATTTCTATACAGTTTTTCTCACCCCTGAGGGGACTCAAAGTGGTTTACAACATAATAAATGGCAAATTCAATGCTTCACATATAAATAAAAATATCACATATCTAAATCAATAACATATAACTGTAGATAAAAACTGTTAAAACTATAAAAGTTCGGTGGGTTGTTGTAGGTTTTTTCGGGCTATATGGCCATGGTCTAGAGGCATTCTCTCCTGATGTTTCGCCTGCATCTATGGCAAGCATCCTCAGAGGTAGCGAGGTCTGTTGGACCTAGGAAAAAGGGTTTATATATCTGTGGAATGACCAGGGTGGGACAAAGGACTCTTGTCTGCTGGAGCTAGGTGTGAATGTTTCAACTGACCACCTTGATTAGCATTTGATTGCCTGGCAGTGCCTGGAGCAATCTTTTGTTGAGAGGTGATTAGATGTCCTTGTTTGTTTCCTCTCTGTTGTTGTGCTGTTCTAATTTTAGAGTTTTTTTAATACTGGTAGCCAGATTTTGTTCATTTTCATGGTTTCCTCCTTTCTGTTGAAATTGTCCACATGCTTGTGGATTTCAATGGCTTCTCTGTGTAGTCTGACATGGTGGTTGTTGGTGTGGTCCAGCATTTCTGTGTTCTCAAATAATATGCTGTGTCCAGGTTGGTTCATCAGGTGCTCTGCTATGGCTGACTTCTCTGGTTGAAGGAGTCTGCAGTGCCTTTCATGTTCCTTGATGCGTGTCTGGGCAATGCTGCTGCGTTTGGTGGTCCCTCTGTAGACTTGTCCACAGCTGCATGGTACATGGTAGACTCCTGCAGAGGTGAGAGGATCCCTCTTGTCCTTTGCTGAACGTAGCATTTGTTGGATTTTCTTGGTGGGTCTGTAGATAGTTTGTATGTTGTGTTTCCTCATCAGCTTCCCTCTGCGGTCAGTGGTTCCCTTGATGTATGGCAAGAACACTTTTCCTCTGGGTGGATCTTCATCTTGACTCTCGTGGCTTCTTCTTGGTCTTGCAGCTCTTCTGATGTCTGAGGTGGAGTCTCCCTTGGCCTGGAGAGCCCAGTTGAGGTGGTTCAGTTCATCTTGGAGGAGGTGGGCTTCGCAGATTCTTTTTGCACGGTCTGCCAAGGCTTTAATGGTGCTTCTTTTTTGACTTGGGTGAGTAGATCCACCCAGAGGAAAAGTGTTCTTGCCATACATCAAGGGAACCACTGACCGCATAGGGAAGCTGATGAGGAAACACAACATACAAACTATCTACAGACCCACCAAGAAAATCCAACAAATGCTACGTTCAGCAAAGGACAAGAGGGATCCTCTCACCTCTGCAGGAGTCTACCGTGTACCATGCAGCTGTGGACAAGTCTACATAGGGACCACCAAACGCAGCAGCATTGCCCAAACACGAATCAAGGAACATGAAAGGCACTGCAGACTACTCCAACCAGAGAAGTCAGCCATAGCAGAGCACCTGATGAACCAACCTGGACACAGCATATTATTTGAGAACACAGAAGTGCTGGACCACTTGCACAACCACCATGTCAGACTACACAGAGAAGCCATTGAAATCCACAAGCATGTGGACAATTTCAACAGAAAGGAAGAAACCATGAAAATGAACAAAATCTGGCTACCAGTATTAAAAAACTCAAAAATTACAGCAGAACAACAACAGAGAGGAAACAAACAGGACATCTAATCACCTCTCAACAAAAGTTTGCTCCAGGCACTGTCAGGCCATTATATGCTAATCAAGGTGGTCAGTTGAGACATTCACACCTAGCTCCAGCAGACAAGAGTCCTTTGTCCCACCCTGGTCATTCCACAGATATATAAACCATTTTCCTAGTTCCAACAGACCTCACTACCTCTGAGGATGCTTGCCATAGATGCAGGCGAAACGTCAGGAGAGAATGCCTCTAGACCATAGCCATATAGCCCGAAAGAAACCTACAACAAATCAGTGATTCCGGCCATGAAAGCCTTCAACAATACATTATTATTATTGATCATGGGGAGTCTGTGTGCCAAATTTGGTCCAGCTCCGTTGTTGGGAGTGCTGGAAAATGGCCATACAGTCCAAAAAACTCACAGCAACCCCGTGATTCCAGCCATGAAAGTCTTTGACAACACATCCTTGATGCAGTTTAGAGAGTTAAGGACTAGAAACATAGAATGACGTCAGGATCTGACGGATGCTTCCTTCCTTTCCAGCGCCGCCCCAGCACTGTGGTCTGGCTCCTCTCGGGCTACCCGTTCCTCTGCGTGGCCCACAGCCTGATCTGCCTGGTCTCCTGGCTCCTGGTCTTCAACATCCCCATCGCCAAGATGAATGCGCGCGCCATCGCCAGGGTCCTGCTCCTGCCCCCGGAGCGCGTCCACATCCAGAGCCTCCGGAAGGTCAGGAAACACAAAGGAAGGGGACAAAGTTACACAATATATTGTTCTAAGGCAGGTGCGGGTCACCTTTCGCCCTCCCTCCAGGTGTTTTGGATTGCAACTTCCACAATTCCATGTTTCTTGACTCTAGAAGAAGAAAAAAGAATAATAGAAGGGTCATAAACAGATTAGAAAAAGTGAAGGTTTCCCCTTGACATTAAGTCTCCAACATCTGAAGAGATGCATAATTCTCACCATCTATATACTGCAAACGAATTAATTTAGGGAAAGGGCTTATCAGTGGATTTTGTGCACAGAATCATAGAATCAAAGAGTTGGAAGAGATCTCATGGGCCATCCAGTCCAACCCCCTGCTAAGAAGCAGAAATATTGCATTCAAATCACCCCTGACAGATGGCCATCCAGCCTCTGTTTAAAAGCTTCCAAAGAAGGAGCCTCCACCACACTCCGGGGCAGAGAGTTCCACTGCTGCACGGCTCTCACAGTCAGGAAGCTGGAGCTAACAGCAGGAGTTCACCCCGGTCCCTGAATTAGAACCGTCAACCTTTCGATCTTGGGTTCAGCAGCTCAGTGGTTTAATCCACTGTGCCACCAGTGGGGGGGCCTAGAGGTGGATGAGCTGGGTCTCATAATATTGAGCCATATTGATTGTGAAATAGTAAAGGTAAAGGTTTTCACCTGACATTAAGTCTAGTCATGTCTGACTCTGGGGTGGTGCTCATCTCCATTTCTAAGCCGAAGAGCCGGTGTTGTCCATAGACGCCTCCAAGGTCATGTTGCCAGCATGACTGCATGGAGCACTGCTACCTGCCCACTGGAGTGGTGCCTATTGATCTACTCACATTTGCATGTTTTTGAACTGCTACATGTATAAGTATGTGAGAGGAAGTCCTAGGAGGAGGGAGGAGGCTTCCTTTCTGCTGCCCTGGAGACTAGGATGCAAGGGAACAATGGCTTCAAACTACAAGAGAGGAGATTCCATCTGAACATGAGGAAGAACTTCCTGACTGTGAGAGCCGTTCAGCAGTGGAACTCTCTGCCCCGTAGTGTGGTGGAGGCTCCTTCTTTGGAAGCTTTTAAACAGAGGCTGGATGGCCATTGTCAGGGGTGATTTGAATGCCATTGTTCCGTGTCCTAGTCTCCAAGGAAGCAGAAAACAAGCTTGCTCCCTCCTCCCTGTGACTTCCTCTCACATATTGATACATGGCTATCATATCTCCTCTCAGCCTTCTCTTCTTCAGGCTAAACATGCCCAGCTCCTTAAGCCGCTCCTCATAGGGCTTGTTCTCCAGACCCTTGATCATTTTAGTTGCCCTCCTCTGGACACATTCCAGCTTGTCAATATCTCTCTTGAATTGTGGTGCCCAGAATTGGACACAATATTCCAGGTAAAGTGGTCTAACCAGAGCAGAATAGAGCATGGGGAGCATGACTTCCCTGGATCTAGACACTAGGCTCCTATTGATGCAGGCCATAATCCCGACACCTGCGCATCAAGCGACAGCACTGAGTCCAGGAGGACACCCAAGCTACGGACCTGCGTCCTCAGGGGGAGTGTAACCCCCTCGGGCACAGGATTCAATTTCAATTTGTTTGCCCTCATCCAGACCTGCCATGCACTGGGTTCTGGACCTGGACAACCACCTCAGCATCTGGTGGAAAGAAGTGATTGAGTTAGACATCATCTGCATACTGCCGTTGTGTGGAGTCCCACAGGGTTCAATTCTGTCCCCAATGTTGTTTAACATCTACATGAAGCCGCTGGGAGAGATCATTCGGAGTTTCGGAATGAGATGTTATCTCTATGCAGATGATGTCCAAATCTGTCACTCCTTTCCACCTGTCACCAAGGAGGCTGTCCAGACCTTGAACCGGTGTTTGGCTGCTGTGTCGGACTGGATGAGAGCTAACAAATTGAAATTGAATCCAGACAAGACAGAGGTCCTACTGGTCAGTTGCAAGGCCGAACAGGGCATAGGGTTACAGCCTGTGTTAGACGGGGTTACACTCCCCCTGAAGACGCAGGTTCGCAGCTTGGGAGTGATCCTGGACTCATCGCTGAGCCTGGAACCCCAGGTCTCAGCGGTGGCCGGGAGAGCTTTCGCACAATTAAAACTTGTGCACCAGCTGCGCCCGTACCTTGGGAAGTCTGATCTGGCCACAGTGGTCCACGCTCTTGTTACATCCCGAATAGACTACTGCAATGCACTCTACGTGGGGTTGCCCTTGAAGACTGTTCGGAAACTTCAACTGGTCCAGTGAGCGGCAGCCAGATTGCTCACCGGAGCGACATACAGGGAGCACACCACCCCCCTGCTGTGCCAGCTCCACTGGCTGCCGGTTCAGTTCCGAGCACAATTCAAGGTGCTGGTTTTGACCTACAAAACCCTGTACGGTTCTGGTCCAGTGTATCTGTCCGAACGTATCTCCCTCTACGTCCCACCCCGGAGTCTGAGATCATCTGGGGAGGCCCTGCTCTCGACCCCACCGCTATCACAAGTGAGGTTGGTGGGGACGAGGAGCAGGGCCTTCTCGGTGGTGGCCCCTCACCTGTGGAACTCACTCCCGGGAGAAATTAGGGCATCAGCATCCCTCCTCTCCTTCAGGAGGAAGGTAAAGACATGGTTGTGGGACCAGGCCTTCTGGCAATCTGACAACTAGATAAGGACAATCAAACGACTAGGACTGACAGGACTGACAATGTGGAATTGGAATTTGGACTATGAGATAGCGAACACTGACCGTCTATGAGGAGTAATTGGGTTTGTATTGTTTTATTGGTTTTATTGGTTTTAGGGTTGTAATGCAGGAATTGTTGTTTAACTGTTCAACTGTTTAATTGATGTTATTTTGTTTTACTACTGTTATGTGATGCTGGCATCGAATTGTGCCTTTGTAAGCCGCCCTGAGTCCCCTTCGGGGTGAGAAGGGCGGGGTAGAAGAAACCGAAATAAATAAATAATAATGAACTCCAAAATTCCGGATGATCTCTCGCAAGCTTTGGCGCTGAGCAACTCGTGTTGTTTGTCTTAAGCTGTCCTTGCCTTGCTTTTCATTCCGTGGCCCAGACTTCCGTGCTCCTGGATGCCGAAGTGGTCCTTTGCTGCTACCGCGCTTGCAACGCTTATTATTACAAGTACGCCGTGGACGGGATCAACGTCTTCGCCGTCAGTATCCTTTCTGCCGTGCCAGTCTTTGCTTATTTTACACTTATAGGTACAACTAATTTCAGAAGGGTTGTTGTAGGTTTTTCCGGGCTATATGGCCATGTTCTAGAGGCATTTTCTCCTGACATTTCGCCTGCATCTATGGCAAGCATCCTCAGAGGTAGTGAGGTCTGTTGGAAGTAGGAAAATGGGTTTATATATCTGTGGAATGACCAGGGTGGGACAAAGGACTCTTGTCTGTTGGAGCCAGGTGTGAATGTTTCAACTGACCACCTTGATTAGCATTTGATGGCCTGGCAGTGCCTGGAGCAATCTTTGGTTGAGAGGTGATTCACAGATATATAAACCATTTTCCCTAGTTCCAACAGACCTCACTACCTCTGAGGATGCTTGCCATAGATGCAGGCGAAAACGTCAGGAGAGAATGCCTCTAGACCAGGGTAGGGAACCTTTGGCCCTCCAGCTGTGGTGGACTTCAACTCCCCCAATTCCTTGAGGCTCGGCCTTCCAAGGTAAGCCTTTGGGGCGAATGCCGAGCCTCAAGGAATTGTGGGAGTTGAAGTCCACCACAGCTGGAGGCCAAAGGTTCCCTACCCCTGCTCTAGACCATGGCCATATAGCCCGAAAAAACCTACAACAACCCACTAATCACTCTCAACAAAAGTTTGCTCCAGGCACTGTCAGGCCATTATATGCTAATCAAGGTGGTCAGTTGAAACATTCATCCTAGCTCCAGCAGACAAGAGTCCTTTGTCCCACCCTGGTCATTCCACAGATATATAAACCCTTTTTCCTAGTTCCAACTGACCTCACTCAGAGGTAGTGAGATCTGTTGGAACTAGGAAAAAGGGTTTATATATCTGTGGAATGACCAGAGTGGGACAAAGGACTCTTGTCTGTTGGAGCTAGGTGTGAATGTTTCAACTGACCAGCTTGATTAGCATTTAATGGCTTGGAAGTGCCTGGTGGGAATCTTTTGTTGAGAGTGATTTGATGTGCCTGATTGTTTACTCTCTGTTGTTTTGCTCACTCTCAACAAAAGATTCCTCCCAGGCACTTCCAAGCCATTAAATGCTAATCAAGGTGGTCAGTTGAAACATTCACACCTAGCTCCAGCAGACAAAAGTCCTTTGTCCCACCCTGGTCATTCCACAGATATATAACCCCATTTTCCTACTTCCAACAGACCTCACTACCTCTGAGGATGCTTGCCATAGATGCAGGCGAAACGTCAGGAGAGAATGCCTCTAGAACATGGCCATATAGCCCGGAAAAACCTACAACCCAGTGATTCCGACCATGAAAGCCTTTGACAATACAAAGTTATTATTTATCATTATTCTGTCATAAAAATCACCAATAACAAAACAATAATGAAATTTTGAAAGTTTTGTTAAGAGTTCTGAAATTTTCACCATCCGAATTTTAGCAACACTTTAGAAGCAAGCAGCAGCGCCCTCTAGTTTTGTAAGTACTTTAGAACCATGGATTGCCCATGGCTAGTATGCACAGGTAAATTGCAGGTGAAACTTCACAAGTTAAAATGGACTTGAATGGACTTGAAAGGCATTGTCCATAGACACCTCCAAGGTCATGTTGCCGTTGGCATGACTGCATCGAGCGCCGTTACCTTCCTTAACTATTGATCTACTCACACTTGCATGTTTTCGAACTGCTCGGTTGGCAGAAGCTGGGGCTGACAGTGGAAGCTCACCCGGCTCCCTGGATTCGAACCTGCCACCTTTTGGTCAACAAGCTCAGCAGCTCAGCGCTTTAACCCACTGCACCAGGGGCTAATAATAATAATAATAATAATAATAATAATAATAATAATAATCTCGTTTGCTGTGACATACTGTGTTTTGGTGTCAATAATAATAATAATAATAATAATAATAATAAATATAATAATAAATATAATAATAGTAATGTTGATGATGATGACCATGAAACCCTTACGACACGGTTGCCAGTAATTGCAATTGATGTGAAGGTGCAACCTCCTCCTCCTCATCATCCATTTATTACCTGTCTCTCCTGGAAGGCTTAAGTTGGCCCATACCAGGTCTAAACTATGAAAAATGATGTTAATGCCTGTTTTCCTGAACCATCGGCCGTTAGATCTGCTTCCCTTGGTGATTGTGACCCTGGCCCTGGGTTACGGAGACAAGCACAACTACCACACCAGCTCCGTCACCAAGTTCACCTTGGCCCTGCTCTCCATCATGCCGCTCTCCTACTACATCGGGATGGCCATTGCCAGGTAAGGTCTGGGCATAATCGGATGGGTGGAGTATCCCTCACCCAATTTTTATTTTCAAGCTGTGAAGTATTGAATCTGTGGGTGCAGAATCTATGGATGTAGAATAGACTACTCATTAATATTTTAGGGATGGGGCTCAAGTATAAACACAAAATAGCTTTGTATTTCATTTCATGGAATCCTAGAGTTGGAAGACATGCAAAATGTGAGTAGATCAATAGGTACCGCTCCGGCGGGAAGGTAACGGCGCCCCATGCAGTCATGCCGGCCACATGACCTTGGAGGTGTCTACGGACAGCGCTGGCTACCTATCTGCCCGCATCTCTGCCTATGAACCCACCAGGACTTCTTCCGGGGAGGCCCTGCTCTCGATCCCGCCTGCTTCTCAAGCTCGGCTGGCGGGGACGAGAGATAGGGCCTTCTCGGTGGTGGCTCCTCGGCTGTGGAACGCCCTTCTACGGACATTAGACTAGCACCATCTCTAATGGTATTCCGCAAAAAGGTGAAGACCTGGATGTTTGTGCAGGCGTTTGAGTAATTTAGTGCAATCTGGTAATGGAACATAGGAATGGAACAATGGACGACGAACCTGGACTACGCTTGGATGATGATAAGATTGGGTACGGTTGTTTTTTGTAATAATTGTGCATTGTAATTGCTTATTGGTAATTTATGGATAATGTGTTAAGTCAATTGTTATATGTTGTATGGAACCACTGCTGTTTCTACTGTTTTTACTGTTTGTGAACCGCCGTGAGTCGCCTTCGGGCTTGAGATACAGCGGTATATAAGCAAAGTAAATAAATAAAATAAATGTATTTTCCTGTCTCTGGACAACGCTGGCTCTTTGGCTTAGAAATGGAGATGAGCACCAACGCCCAGAGTCAGACATGACTGGACTTAATGTCAGGGGACAATCTTTTAGAGTTGGAAGAGACCCCCAAAGGCCATCTAGTCCAAGCCCCTTCAGCGAGGCAGGAAAAGCACAATCAAAGCCCTCCCATCAAATGGCCATCCAGTCTCAAAGAATAGGAGGAGAACCTCAAGGGCCATCCAATCCAACCCCCTTCTCCCATTATGCAGGAAGACACCATCAAAAGCCTTCCCAACAGATGGTCATCCAGCCTCTGTTTAAAAGCTTCCACCAGACTCCGAGGCAGAGAGTTCCACTTTTGAACAGCTCTCCTTATGGTCAGTTCTCCCTAATGTTCAACTGGAACCTCCTTTCCAATCATTTGAGCCCATTATTTACCCATCTTGGATTTAATAATAATAATAATAATAATAATAATAATAATAATAATAATAATCTTTATTTATACCCGCCACCATCTCCCCAATGAGGACTCAGAGCGACTTACATGGGGCCAAGCCCAAACAACATATTACAAAGTAAAACCGAAAAACACAAACTGAAAACACAAACAATAAACAACAACAACATAATTACATAAAACATATGAATACATAGCAATATAAAATTACAATAGGCACAATCACAATGACAGTGGGCAGACTACATCTAATGATTAAAAGAGAGACTGATTAAAACTAATTAAAACTTAGGCGAGATAAAAGACAGATTATTTGCGGAGGAGGACTCATTATAGTGGGGGTTGTGGAATCAGGCTTTCCCACGAAGGAGGGGGGACATATACTCCAATGACAAAACGTTGAGGCTAAACAATAGTGTGAGGTTATATACCTACTCACCAAAGGCGCAGCGGAAGAGCCGGGTTTTAAGGTTCTTTTTAAAGGTTTCTAGGGTAGGGGCTTTCCTAATTTCTCCAGGTATCTTTGTCCTCAATACCATATAGGAGTCCAGAAATACTAGCTAAACAGTTTATTTAGAAAAACAAAGATAAAAAGGCCAAAAAGTAATACAAAATGCGACGTCCAAACAACAATAGGAAAAAGGCCTTCAAAATGCCATAGTCCATTTAGCAAAGTTCTATTAAAAATGACAAAGTGCAGGAAAAAATCAAAAATAGGCATAAATCCATAAACAGGAATATAGCAACTTAATTTAAAACATGAATCCATGGACATGAGTATCAGATCTTCCCAAAGATCTTAGATATAGATGTGAACGTGGAACAAGGCCCAAGATCTACACAGTAACGCAGTGTTGCCTGATCTGACTCTTTAAGAAGACAATCATTTACTTTAAAGCTCACAAAACCATGAAGTCATGTCTTTGACACCTGCTCTGTTACTTCAAGGATTTCTCATGAATTTTCTGTGACCTCCATACTTTGGCTTCCTCATCCCAAATCTCAAACTCCTACTATTTGCAGGTGTGTTCTCAACGGAAATTTCTGTCTCTTCCAACTCGTTATCTTTCGTTGCTAAGGAATTACTAGGGCAAAGGTTCTCGTTGTCTGATGCCGCAGCATTTCCCTGCCTGTTTTGCTCTGCATCAGTTTCACTCTCACTAGACACAGGCTCATTCCCCCAAAAAGGCTGAACGACAACACCAATATATATTTGTGTGGTATAGATATACCACACAAATGCAGTTTGGCACTACTTTAATGGTGATGGCTCAATGCTACGACATCCTGGGAGCTCTAGCTGCTTTGAGTCTCCTGCAGGAATCAATCATAGAATCAATCATAGAATCAAAGAGTTGGAAGAGACCTCATGGGCCATCCAGTCCAACCCCTTCTGCCAAGAAGCAGGAATATTGCATTCAAATCACCCCTGACAGATGGCCATCCAGCCTCTGTTTAAAAGCTTCCAAAGAAGGAGCCTCCACCACGCTCCAGGGCAGAGAGTTCCACTGCTGAACGGCTCTCACAGTCAGGAAGTTCTTCCTCATGTTCAGATGGAATCTCCTCTCTTGTAGTTTGAAACCATTGTTCTGCGTCCTAGTCTCCAGGGAAGCAGAAAACAAGCTTGCTCCCTCCTCCCTTTGGCTTCCTCTCACATATTTATACATGGCTATCATATCTCCTCTCAGCCTTCTCTTCTTCAAGCTGAACATGCCCAGCTTCTTAAGCCGCTCCTCATAGGGCTTGTTCTCCAGACCCTTGATCATTTTAGTCGCCCTCCTCTGGACACATTCCAGCTTGTCAATATCTCTCTTGAATTGTGGTGCCCAGAATTGGACACAATATTCCAGGTGTGGTCTAACCAAAGCGGAATAGAGCATGGGGAGCATGACTTCCCTAGATCTAGACACTATACCAAAAAAGGGAAATGCGAAAGACTGCTCAAACTTCCGTACAGTGGCCCTTATTTCTCATGCCAGTAAGGTAATGCTCAAGATCCTGCAAGGAAGACTCCAGCAATACATGGAGCGAGAGTTGCCAGATGTTCAAGCTGGGTTTAGAAAAGGCAGAGGAACGAGAGACCAGATTGCCAATATCCGCTTGATAATGGAGAAAGGCAGGGAGTTTCAGAAAAACATCTACTTCTGCTTCATTGACTATTCTAAAGCCTTTGACTGTGTGGATCATAATAAATTGTGGCAAGTTCTTAGTGGGATGGGCATCCCAAGCCCCCTTCCCTCTCTCCTGAGGAATCTGTACAAGGACCAAGTAGCAACAGTCAGAACTGACCACGGAACAACAGACTGGTTCAAGATTGGGAAAGGCGTACGGCAAGGCTGCATCCTCTCACCCAACCTTTTTAACTTGTATGCAGAACACATCATGCGATGTGCGGGGCTGGATGAATGCACAGCTGGGGTGAAAATTGCTGGAAGAAACATTAACAACCTCAGATATGCAGATGACACCACCCTGATGGCCGAAAGCGAGGAGGAGCTGAGGAGCCTTCTAATCAAGGTGAAAGAAGAAAGCGCAAAAGCCGGGTTGCAGCTAAACGTCAAAAAAACCAAGATTATGGCAACAAGAATGATTGACAACTGGAAAATAGAGGGAGAAACCGTGGAGGCCGTGACAGACTTTGTATTTCTAGGTGCAAAGATTACTGCAGATGCAGACTGTAGCCAGGAAATCAGAAGACGCTTACTTCTTGGGAGGAGAGCAATGTCCAATCTCGATAAAATAGTGAAGAGTAGAGACATCACACTGGCAACAAAGATCCGCATAGTCAAAGCAATGGTATTCCGCGTAGTCACCTACGGATGTGAGAGCTGGACCATAGGGAAGGCTGAGCGAAGGAAGATCGATGCTTTTGAGCTGTGGTGTTGGAGGAAAGTTCTGAGAGTGCCTTGGACTGCGAGAAGATCCAACCAGTCCATCCTCCAGGAAATCAAGCCCGACTGCTCACTGGAGGGAAAGATACTAGAGACAAAGTTGAAGTACTTTGGCCACATCATGAGGAGACAGGAAAGCCTAGAGAAGACAATTATGCTGGGAAAGTGGAAGGCAAAAGGAAGAGGGGCCGACCAAGGGCAAGATGGATGGATGGCATCCTTGAAGTGACTGGACTGACCTTGAAGGAGCTGGGGGTGGTGACGGCTGACAGGGAGCTCTGTCGTGGGCTGGTCCATGAGGTCACGAAGAGTCGGAGACGACTGAACGAATGAACAACAACAAAGTAAATCAGACACTATGCTCCTGTTGATGCAGGCCAAAATCCCCTTGGCTTTTTTTGCCGCCACATCACATTGTTGGCTCATGTTTAACTTGTTGTCCACGAGGACTCCAAGATCTTTTTCACACGTACTGCTCTCGAGCCAGGCATTGTCCCCCATTCTGTATCTTTGCATTTCGTTTTTTTTCTGCCTAAGTGGAGTATCTTGCATTTGTCCCTGTTGAACTTCATTTTGTTAGTTTTGGCCCATCTCTCTAATCTGTCAAGATCGTTTTGAATCTGCTCCTGTCCTCTGGAGTATTGGCTATCCCTCCCAATTTGATGTCGTCTTATAAATAAATATAATAATAAATACAATAATAGTTTTAGCCTTCTCTGCCATAGAGTGCTGGTGTCTTACTGAGCTACAACTCCCAGGGAGCTGCAGCAGATAAAGCGATGTTAAATGGCATTAATTGTCCACTGTAGAGGGTGAAACTTGGGAGCACAAAGGCTTTGGCTACCTTCCCACCCAGCAATGTTTCCTTCTAAATCCCAGGACTCCATAGCATTGAGACATGGCAGCATTAA
This sequence comes from Anolis sagrei ordinatus, assembly GCF_025583915.1. Classification (NCBI taxonomy): domain Eukaryota; kingdom Metazoa; phylum Chordata; class Lepidosauria; order Squamata; family Anolidae; genus Anolis; species Anolis sagrei. The sequence continues at coordinate 5,456,377 of NW_026847549.1, read as the reverse complement.
CTCTGCAGTGTGGATGCACCCCTTGCCTGATTTAAGTTCTCTTCTTCCGCCTCTCTGATAGAAAACTCTCTGCCTCTTCTTCCCTTTGTTCCTATTTCCCTCGCAGCATCTCCGCCCAGAGCAACTTTGCGGTGGGCGCGGTGGTGAACGCCACCTTCGGCTCCATCACGGAGCTGACCTTCTACATCACGGCGCTCATCAAAGGCTCCCGGGAGAAGAACAAGTGCTACGGGGAGATCGTCAAGTCCGCCTTGACCGGCACCCTCCTGGGCTGCGTCCTCTTCATCCCCGTGAGTCCCCTCCATCCCTCCCAAGGTCCCCCAGCTCAAGCTTTGAGATACAACCACCCCTTTTGCATGTTCAGGCCAGCTCTGAGCATCGGGAAGTTCTTCCTAATATTTAGGTGGGACCTCATCCTCCTCTCCTTCCTCGCAGGGGCTGTGCATGGTCATCGGAGGCATCCGGCACCAAGAGCAGAGGTTCAACAGCCGGTCCGCTGGAGTCAGCTCTGCCCTGCTCTTCCTCTCCGTTGGAGGTATGCTTTTGGGAATATTATTGATTTGTTTACAGTATTTATATTTGTTGCACTCCAGACCAGGAAAGCCCTCTGACTTTAAGTACCACACAGCTGAGTAGAAATGCAATCCGTTTATTGAAGATACTAGCTGTACCCGCCACGCGTTGCTGTGGCCAATCTTCCCTCCTTCTTTCCTTCCTTCCCTTCCTTCCTCTTCCCTCTTTTTCTTTCCCTTCTTCTTTCTTCCTTCTCTCTTTCTTTTCTCGCTTCCTTTGCTCTTTGGTTCCATCCTTCCTTGTCTCTTTCCTTCCTTCCTTCCCTCTCTCTTTCTCTCTTTCATTCCTTCTTTCCTTCCTTCCCTCTTTCACTTTTTTATTTCATTCTCTCCCTCCTTCTCTCCTTCCTTCCTTCTCTACCCTCTTTCCTTCTTTCTCTCCTTCCCTCCTTCTTTCCCTTCTTCTTTCCCTCTTTCTCTCCCTCCTTCTCTCCTTCCTTCTATACCTTTCTTTCATTTCTTCTCTCCTTCTTTCCCTCTTTCTCTCCCTCCTTCTCTCCTTCCTTCTATACCTTTCTTTCATTTCTTCTCTCCTTCTTTCCCTCTTTCTCTCCCTCCTTCTCTCCTTCCTTCCTTCTCTACCCTTCTTTCCTTCTTTCTCTCCTTCCCTCCTTCTTTCCCTTCTTCTTCCCTCTTTCTCTCCCTCCTTTTCTCCTTCCTTCCTTCTCTACTTTTCTTTCTTTCCTTCTCTCCCTCTTTCTCTCCCTCCTTCTCTCCTTCCTTCTATACCTTTCTTTCATTTCTTCTCTCCTTCTTTCCCTCTTTCTCTCCCTCCTTCTCTCCTTCCTTCCTTCTCTACCCTTCTTTCCTTCTTTCTCTCCTTCCCTCCTTCTTTCCCTTCTTCTTTCCCTCTTTCTCTCCCTCCTTCTCTCCTTCCTTCTATACCTTTCTTTCATTTCTTCTCTCCTTCTTTCCCTCTTTCTCTCCCTCCTTCTCTCCTTCCTTCTATACCTTTCTTTCATTTCTTCTCTCCTTCTTTCCCTCTTTCTCTCCCTCCTTCTCTCCTTCCTTCCTTCTCTACCCTTCTTTCCTTCTTTCTCTCCTTCCCTCCTTCTTTCCCTTCTTCTTTCCCTCTTTCTCTCCCTCCTTCTCTCCTTCCTTCTATACCTTTCTTTCATTTCTTCTCTCCTTCTTTCCCTCTTTCTCTCCCTCCTTCTCTCCTTCCTTCTATACCTTTCTTTCATTTCTTCTCTCCTTCTTTCCCTCTTTCTCTCCCTCCTTCTCTCCTTCCTTCCTTCTCTACCCTTCTTTCCTTCTTTCTCTCCTTCCCTCCTTCTTTCCCTTCTTCTTTCCCTCTTTCTCTCCCTCCTTCTCTCCTTCCTTCTATACCTTTCTTTCATTTCTTCTCTCCTTCTTTCCCTCTTTCTCTCCCTCCTTCTCT